>JAJAGP010002840.1:0-75629 GCA_025084515.1 Ancistrus triradiatus
GCAGCTGCACTCCTCACAGTCTAAAGAAAGACATGATTCTCACATCAATCAAACTTACATATGGAAGAGGATTTCCCTTTAAACCCCCAGTGGAGCTTTGAGTTTTTACACTTCCTTTATTTCTACACTTGGAATATTGGAAATCCAAGATGCAGTCCTACATAAAGCTAGATAGAGTAAATAATAAACAATGGGACTGGTTTCTATTCCCATATGAAGCTTAGTTCAGCTAAGAATTAGAACAGAATTCAAACTGAGACTGGACTTTAATGAGTCTGTTCTCTTACAGAGGTAATCTTCAGCTTCAGCTTCTTCCTCTTTTATGAACTTCTTCAGGAATCCTCCATTCTGTTGTTCTACAGGGCTGATGTGTCCCACAGAGCTGGATGTTCCTGCACCTGAAATTTCATTCATTACACTTCATTAGGGTCAAAAGACAAAGCACTTTATTTATCCTCACACTGGATTGGATTTGAAGAAGATTTCTTACAGAGATCATCTTTATCTTCAGCTTCTTCCACTTTAATGGACTTCTTCTGGAATGCTCCATTCTGTTGGTCTGTAGAGGTTGATGTTCCTCCATCAGAAGTCATGTAAGTCTCAGTCTGCATGCTCTCACAAACCTAATGACCAAACAACAATAGAGCTGATTCAGCAGTGAGTGAGGATATTGATTTTTACAGGATCAGGAGGGGGTGGATGTTTTCTGAAGGAACTGCATCTAATAATTTGTGTTGATTATGAATAATTTCCTAGAGGTAAACTAAGAAAATGGTCTCACTAATTGCAGTTACTATTTATACAACGTTATATCTCAATTTTCAGAAACTGATTTTCAGCATCTATAAGCTTGAGTGGAACTTACCTTGTGTGTTAAAGCAGAACAGAGCTAAGAGCTTCTAATCCACAATATTAGTGTTAAACTGGATCAAATACTGAATGTTTTGATTAAATAAGAAGCTTTTAGGTCCACAATGGAGACAAAACACTTTCTGGAGGTGGGCGCTGGAGGGTCATTGGAACAGACGATTCTTCTTTAGTATTTTTTTAAATGAGACGTCAGTCCAGGTTAAGGTGCTTTGTCGCCCCCTATTGAACTGGAAGGTTAAGTGGAACCCCTAGGAATACTAAACTAGACGTATTGAAAAGAAACTAACATGATGTAACGTGCATGTATTAAAATAATCAAAATTCTCCCTTTTCGTTGGACATTTTATGTTACATTATTCTGTATAGTTAAAGGGCTGGTAAAACTAATTTCACTCAGCCAGCTTAAGTCTGAATCCACATCTTACTGTACTACATTAACATTGATTCATTGGGTAGATGCTTTTATCCAAACTAACCCACAATTGAGATACAATCTTACAAGCTTAATGGAAGCTTAAAGGTCCAACAGTGTGGGATTTGAATCCTGGATCATCAGGCAAAGGATTCTGTCTTGAAAAGGTTCACAAATGAGATAATTATGAAGTCTGTATTAGCTGAATCATCTCTGGAATTATCTTCAATCAGCAATGACCTAATCTAAGTACTTCTTATTCATTCATCATTTTTAATATGGGTTCTGCAGCGCTTGTATGTTGTGCTGAGTGTGGCATGTTCAGTCATGGTTCCTCCATCATTAAAGTTCATTTTGTATCTGATAGCTGCAAACTCGTAGCTAGTCTGACAGAGAAGACTGCAGATTTAGAGGCACACATCTAGACATTAGAGATGGCTACCAATAGCCCCCCACCCTAGGAGCACATATGAGTAGTAGGGCAAGTGAGTCATGGTTTGGTGACTTCGTCGTAAAGCTAGAACTAGCCAACAAGAGCTCCAATGTTTGCCTGTTCATGTGTAAAACATGTTTTTTCTCTTCAGTAAAACACCTACTGAATAGCCTGTTCAAAGAGATCTTGTTATAGATGATTATGTCAAAACACTTGAAATTAGATTGAAAAACCTAACTACCAAACTTATCCCAAGCGTGCTGTCTAATTATAGAGCAATGTTGAATATCCCTTTCCTCTCCTAGATTTTAGGAAAAGCTGTTTAACCAGCTGTGTGGTTACCTCCAAAGTAACAGCATTTATGACCCATTTCAGTCATGATTTAGGCCCCATCATAGTACAGAACCAGCATTAGTTTGGCAACTTAATAATTTATTAATTTTCTCAGACCATTGGTTTCCAAACCTTTCTGCACTTTTGTAGATAAAAATATTTGAGTCCGCTCCCCCACACTGACACAGACATAGATTTTTTTTTTCTCTTCCAAACGCCATTGGAATATATTTTAAACAGTGTAATTATAACAAAACTGCAACTTCTAATTGCATTCATTGCTTTGAACATATTTTCTCACAATTGAGTCTCTGCACAGAAATGGCTTAAAAACTTAATCAGCTCTCTGAGATAAATAAATAAACCTGAACATTTGCTCTGGAAAAAAAAACACCTATAATTCCCAAATCTTTCGATATCAGTCAATGTATAAATGTAATTTCTTGTTTTATTAGATCTAATGCAGCACTATAGATCATGGCATTTTACTGAACAGATTAGAAAATAACATAGGTGTTAAGGGACTGGCACTTTCTTAGATCCTACTTGATAAACCCATTTGTTTATGTAATCATGCTTAAGTAAGTTATGATCCAAACTCTGATAGTGGATCATTGCATCAAATCTAAATGTATGAACTTAAATTAATAATCAGGGCACTATCTGATTCCTTTGGAAATGATGAATCGGGAAAACCCGATTAATTTGGAACAAATATGAACACTTTAAAAACATAAGGTCTACCAGTCATCCAATTATCTCATATCGAATAATGAAGTCACTCCCACAGACAGCGTAATTCAAAAGCATGAAAAGTTTACTAAATGCAAAATACAACAAAATCACAGCAATATCTTGAGAAAATAATGGAAATATGACTACAATATCGAGTCTAAAGTAATCGTTGTGGATAGGGTATCTAAGCTCAAGTGGTGCTTGAAAGTTTGTGACCCGTTTAGAATTTTCTAGGTTTCTGCATAAATATGACCTGAAACATCATCAGATTTTCACACAAGTGCTAAAAGTAGATAAAGAGAAGCCAGTTAAACAAATGAGACAAATATATTATACTTGGTCATTTATTTATTGAGGAAAATGATCCAATATTACATTTTAGTGAGTGGGCAAAAGTAATGTGAACCTCTAGGATTAAAATTTAATTTCAAGGTGAAATTAGAGTCAGGTGTTTTTCAATTAATGGGATGACAATCAGGTGTGAGTGGGCACCCTGTTTTATTTAAAGAACATGGATCTATCAAAGTCTGCTCTTCACAGCACGTTTGTGGAAGTGTATCATGGGTACGAACAAAGGAGATTTCTGAGGACCTCAAAAAAAGAGTTGTTGATGCTCATCAGGCTGGAAAAGGTTACAATAACCATCTCTAAAGAGTTTGGACTCCACCAATCCCACAGTCAGACAGATTGTGTACAAATGGAAAAAAGACCATTGTTACCCTCTCCAGGAGTGGTCGCCCAACAAAGATCACTCCACGAGTAAGGTGTGTAATAGTTTTCGGCGAGGTCACAAAGAACCCCAGGGTAACTTCTAAGCAATTAAGGCCTCTCTTACGTTTATTGGCTAACGTTTATGTTCATGAGTCTAACCATCAGAAGAACACCGAATTACAATGGTGTGGCATTTCTCTCCCAAAAAGAACACTGCTGCTCGTCTGCAGTTTGCTAAAGATCACGAGGACGAGCCAGAAGGCTATTGGAAGAAAGTTTTGTGGATGGATGAGACCAAAATAGAACTTCTTGGTTGAAAGGAAAAAATGCATTATGTTTGGAGAAAGGAAAACACTACATTCCAGCCATAAGAACCTTATCCCATCTGTGAAACATGATGTAGGTAGTATCATGGTTTTGGGCCGGTTTTGCTTTATCTGGCCCAGGATGGCTTGCCATCATTGATGGAACAATGAATTCTGAATGATATCAGAGAATTCTAAAGAAAAATGTCAGGACATCTGTCCATGAACTGAATCTCAGAGAAGGTGGGTCATGCAGCAAGACAACGACCCTAAGAACGACCTGTTCTACCAAAGAATGGTTTAAGAGAATAAAGTTAAAGTTCATGTTTGGGAATTTCCAAGTCAAAGTCCTGACCTTAATCCAATGGAAATGTTGTGGAAAGGACCTGAAGCGAGCAGCTAATGTGAGGAACCCCCCAACATCCCAGAGCTGAAGCTCTTCTGTACGGAGAAACGGGCTAAAAATTCCTCCAAGCCGATGTGCAGAGGGGTGACGAGTATCTGGTCATCTAGATACTGAAAGGCAAGGGTTCACATACATTTGCCACTCACTAATATGTAATATTTGCATCTTTTCCATAATAAGTAGATGACGACAAGTATAATATTTTGGTCTCATTTGTTTAACTGGGTTCTCTTTATATACTTTTTAGGATCTCTGTCTTTGTGTTACTTTATGTTTAGGTCATGTTTATGCAGAAATATAGAAAAGTCTAAAGAATTCACAAACTTTTCAAGCACCACTGTAGATGCCCTACATTGGATTCAGCTATTAGGTTATGAGTAGTTTGGTGCAATGCAGAAGAACTTTATGAACGCTAATTTGGATTTATAGGGATGTAAAATAATATTACAATGCAGTACTGTATTACAATACAAGCAATGAAGTTTGGTAACTGATTTGCTGGACTGGGAGTGGAGCGGCTACACATGTGCCTTCTTACCAACATTAAACAACACTAAAAACTATGATTATGTTATGTACCTACAGCTCTATTACTAAGTGTAGGCCTCTTGTTAATGTCATAAAAACAGCAGATTTTGAGAGCTGTAGTTACATTCTGTAGAGCATAGGGTGTGATTTGGAACTGGGCTATGGGAACCCTAAAGGAAGATGCAAATGCTAATATCAGAATATCCTACATGCCCAAGCCACATCCAATCTTGTAGCCAGGTTAGAGGCGGCCTAAAAGGGTAGTAGAGCATCCTTTCAATTGTTTTGCCCAGTAAAACTTATCCTTTTGCTCTAATATTGAAATCACTTACATATTTTTCTTTTTCAATGAGCAAATATATACATACATACATACACATGCTATATATATATAATATATATAATATATATATATATAAGTATATATATATATATATATATATATATATCTATAATATATATATGTATATATATAATATATATATTATATATATAGATATATATACACCTATAATCTAACATACAGGCATACACACTCGAGGAAGCACATTAACAGGGTAGAAGGGGACACGAATCAGACACGAGGGGCACTTATCTATATAGAGTACATACTGAGATATACATATACATTAACACACCACGGACACAGACACACACCGCCAACACAAATTAACACCACACACACATATATATATATATATATATATACATATACACACACACATAACACACCACAAACACACACACACACACGCACACACACACCACACACACACATATATATATATATATATATATATATATATGAGACACAGCACATAGCTGCCTGTATTCGTTATTTTCTTTCACATCTATTTTTCTCGTTTTTATAGTAATGTATTTTTACTATTGTAAAAACATACATTATTGATAGATTGAATTGACAGTATCCAATGTAATATATCAGACAAAAGGATATGATGCATATGTGACTACATTTTCTGGGGGAGCCCTGGGGAAGGCTCAGCGATTGTGTAAGGGTGGCCAATGTGGTTGCGTTGGTGGGTTTGAAGACCACACTATTCAGTATCTATTTTCAAACAATCTGGCCACTCCTAAGGATTCTCTCCATTGTGAATGCACTGATGTCTGTGTAGGGAACTCCAATGGGTAAAACCCTTCCCACACTGTGAGCACTGATATGGCTTTTCTCCAGTGTGGATGCGCTGATGAATTTTGAGCTTGCACTGGTGTAGAAAAGTCTTCCCACACTGTGAGCAGTGATATGTTTTCTCTCCACTGTGGATTTTTTGGTGCTGGTGGAGATTATTACTCTTAGAAAAACTCTTCCCACATTCTAAGCAGACATATGGTTTCTCTCCAGTATTAATGCACCGGTGCTGCTGGAGATAGCATCGCTTTGTAAAGCACTTCCCACATTCTGTGCATTGATATGGTTTCTCTCCAGTGTGGACACGCTGGTGCTGTTGGAGATTACATAGCTTCGTAAAGCACTTCCCACATTCTGTGCATTGATATGGTTTCTCTCCAGTGTGGATGCGCTGGTGCTGCTGGAGATGACATCGCTTCGTAAAGCACTTCCCACATTCTGTGCATTGATATGGTTTCTCTCCAGTGTGGATGTGCTGGTGAATGCTGAGATTGTATTGGTATGGAAAACTCTTCCCACACTGTGAGCAGTGATACATTTTCTCTCCACTGTGAATGTTTTGGTGCTCATGGAAATTACTGCTGTTAAAAAAGCTCTTCCCACATCCTGAGCAGCTGTATGGTTTCTCTCCAGTGTGGATGTGCTGGTGTCTATGTAGGGAACTCTGCTGATTAAAACTCTTCCCACACTGTGAGCACTGATATGGTTTCTCTCCAGTGTGAATGCGCTGGTGCGTACGGAGGGAACTCCAGTGAGTGAAATTCTTCCCACACTGTGAGCAGTGATATGGTTTTTTTCCAGTGTGGATGCGCTGGTGAACGTTGAGATTGCACCGGTATAGAAATTTTTTCCCACATTCTGAGCACTGATATGGTTTCTCTCCTGTGTGGATGCGCTGATGCTGCTGGAGACTACATCGCTTTGTAAAGCACTTCCCACATTCTGAGCACCGATATGGTTTCTCTCCAGTGTGGATGTTCTGATGTCTACAAATATCACCTTGTTTACTAAAGCTCGTCCCACGCTGTGAGCACTGCTCTATTTTCTTCAGCATTTGTTTGTCATTGCTGAGAGAACCACAACATGTTTTCCAGCTTTTTGCGTCCATTAGATTTGTATGTTCATTTGTGTCATTGTGGCATCTCCTGACGTGTTGTTGGAGGTTCGTTTGTGATGTAAAGGTAAACGGACAGAAGGTGCATGAGAAGACATTTGACAAGGTCCTGTTTATTTCTGGAGCAGAAACTGCAAAATAGAAAGAAAATATTTGCGTAAGGAAGTCATATACGTCAGTAACTTGTATGCAAACATGTCTGAAAGTACTGGTACCCCTAACTAAATCTTAGATAATAGATAATGTTACTTCAGAATAGTGCTGGGCTGTATACTGGTTCATCTGGTATTACGGTACCAATTTTCCTATACAGTATGCCTTTTTTTTTTTAATACATCTCCATAGCCTAGCAGGAACATCAGCTCTAAAAGATTCAATGGGTGGCAATGGTACTGAGCCCCGAGTAGAACAACATCATCGAATGGCATGCTGAGTAAAGCTTGCTAGCTAGCCACATAGCATAACATACACCACAGCCTAGCAACAGTCTGTTAACAGCTGGGAGAGACGGCATCAGATTAAATAACAGAAAACAGAAACGATAAAACAAAGTGAGACCAAAAATGCAAAAGAAGAACTTGAGCCCAAGAAAGGAGCTCAGTATGCACTTTTGAAGTGTTGTGGTTTAAAAATATATATATTGCAAAGTTTGTCAAGCCGCTCCATCACCTCGGCAGAGAAATTGTGTTGGAATACAGAGTGTGAATGCATTTACGATCGTAACCGTCAGATGTTAATCAGCAGCACCAGTAAAACACAGAAGCCAAGGCTCAGATTTAATTTGAATAGGGGTTTTCTCGAGGCACTGCTTATGACTGGACAGGTTAGCAGTATGAATGCAGGAACTCTCGAGACTGGTTCAGAGCAATGACTGACACACAACAATACTTCAACCAAAAAAGGCATATCTTTTTTTTTTAAGCTCTGGTTTTAAATACACTGCAGATTGCAAAAACACTGTTTACATTTGCCAACTGTTTGATGCATTACTATTTCTGTAATATTGTGGGGTGAAGTAAACCCTACTAGTAATCAAGGCCTTCATTATATCCATGGTTTTTATATATTACATATAAATACATACATATGAGATGACAGTGCCGATCTATCAGCCGGTGACCGGAATCGGCGTGTTTTCAGCATGATTGGTCGATTAGTCTCACATTTAGACAGTCTCACAGTCTCTCAAATGCTGGTCACATTTAACTTATACGCGCACGACAATGACAACTGCACAAATGGCGTTTGCTCAGTGCCCTTGGCAAAGGTCATTTACACTTCTGTGAGGCAGCATTAATGCAGAAAAGTACACCGAGATGTTAGAGCAACATAAGCTGTCTTAAAGGTGACATCTTTTCCAGGGACATTTTCAACAAGACAATGCAAAACAAGCCAAATCAGAAAAAGTTCGGAGTGAAATATGTAAATCCCTTCCAGCCTTTCTTTGAGAAACATGGTTTTTAAACATTTCAGTAAATTTTGTACACATTTGTTGATAAACTGGAAATTATCTGCCCATCTTTACTACTCGTAGACTTCAATGGATGCCGCTTTTGTACCAAATCTCGATTATAATCACCTGTTGACAGGACATCATTATTTAGTTTATTTTACCTCATTACGAGACCTCAATTGTCCATTTCCCAACATTTTGGAATGTGTTGCAGGCCTGACATGCAGGAAAGGGTGTTTATTAACAAATGAAATGAAGATGAGCAGACAGACCTGAAATATCTTGGATTCATACTGTCTGCAATGAAATAAAAGTCAAAGCAACTGTATGGAACACTGTATACATTTTCATTTGCATTTTCCATGCCAACCCAACTTTTTGGGAAACTGCTTTGGGGTTGCAGCTAAGTGGAACATCTGGTCTGACCCCTTCATCCCCACAACCATAAAACTGAGGTAACTGTCCTACCTAGGGTCCACTACACATCTGGTGCAATCAATTTCACTCATTGCCATGATGGGAGAGCCATCTCCTCACGGTGATAAGACAAACCTTACTCAACACCTTTCTGTAATTTACTCGAAATGGCCCAAGCATTGCTTCACGAAGACATAAAAATGTGCACCCCACCCAACCAAGCAATTAACTGGCTTTTCAGAACCAGAACTCTATCTTATGCTTTATTAAATTTATCATGTAGAACTTTTTTTTTTCCAGAATTCCTCAATTCTGTATTAACCAGATAAAATAATTTACAATGAAAGCATCATATATCTCTGTTGAACATTACCTACTATAGCCACTGGAGTCCTTAATTTCTTTATCCTTATATTAACTCAATTAAAACCTTACAGTGAATCATGTCACCCGTGGGTTATTTTTCATATTCTTTCTTTTCTCCGATATTTCTTTCTTTGTAATAGCTGGACATTTTAATTATAGTACTACACCTCCTTATACATGCGTTGCCTTATCCTGAAGAAACATACTTCCATGCTTTAAACTTCTATTAACCTCATCTTTCTTCTAAGAAATAGCAATATGAGTTTTTTACTTCATGTGATTATTTTTTCTTGTTTGAGGTTATGAGCCTTACTCTATATAAACCCCACCAATTTAACAACCATGCTGATAGAACATTTATATGCTAATACACTTGACTTCTTTTAGTTCCTAGAATTAAAAAAGTCACAGCAGGGGCAAAGGCTTTCTCATACATGTCCCCCCAACTATGGAATAAACTTCCCACTTTCGTTCGAGATTCAGACACCCTCCAAAGTTTTAAGTCTAGGCTAAAGAGCAGACTTAATTACGCAGGTTTGAATAGATTTAGACCAGGTTGCATGGCCTGTGGGTCGCTGGGGCCGGAGTCTGGAGTCATGTCTGGCCCTGCCTGCATTGTCAGATAGCCAGGAGTGTCGAGGGGCGTTCTGGCTGAACAGGCTTGGGTCCGCGTGATCTTTTGGACTCATGAATCCTTGCCTTAGAATAAGGGGCAGAGCTGGGGTTCATAGTCAAAAGTCTTATGGTGATACAGGACTCGGGTTGCTTGTCTTCTGCCGCTTCGTTGGGGGTGCCCAATGTCTCATGTGATCCCTCTGGCTGTGTTTCCTACCAGTTCTCCTCTTTCTAGCCTTCTAGCTATGCTGCTATAGCTAATGCTGAAGGGGTCTCATGCTACACTTGGCATAGTGATTGACATGGCCATCAGTGGATGTTAATAAAACACTGTGCTCTTTAATCAATAACTAATTACATTTTCTGTTTTCTCTCCGAAGCTTGTGTTCCGGCGTTCCGGCCCACACATGATGTTCATTGATGGAGCTCCACTGGCATAATTCACATTTTATTCGAACTTGACTCCAATGACTTGGAGTTTCGCTCTTAGATTTATCATACGCCGACCAAGGAGATTGGTCCCTTTTTGAGTCTTGGTCCTCCCAAGGTTCTTCCTAGAACTAGGAGTTTTTTCCTTTGCCACTGGTGCCCTAGGCTTTCTCAATTTGGGATTGGACGTAGTTATTAGGAGATAATTCTAAACTGTTAAAGTGCTTTGAGACAATGACTCCATTGTAAAAGACAGCGCGCTATATGCAATAAATCTGACTTGACTTGACTATATTTATTGATAAAGATAGAATAATGCGTTTTCGGTGTGTCATTTTGTTGGTGATTTGCAGAGGGAAACATTTCCATTGGCATGAATGAAAATGGATCATCAGGGGAATGTGTATAGCCTAGTCGGGTAAGGGTACTGGACATGGACCAGAAGGTCCGGGCCGTCAAATGACCCACCTCTGCCAACGCTTCCACTGGTGGTCCTTGTGAGCAAGGGTCCTTACCCTGTAACAGACTGTTAAGGACGTATCAATTTTGTAAGTCATCTGGTAAGGGTCGCTAAATGCGGTAAATGTCATTATTCAGAAACCCTGCCCCAACTCCACCTCCAGTTACAGACAAGCAACCATGGACGGAGCTCAAGCGAGAGAGACCAGCTTTCAGTGCAGGAGTTCGTGTAAACAGTAATTTTTTGAAAGTCAGCCTTTAAGGAACAAGGAGCACAGTTATCTGCTGAGAGAATTTTAAGCTTCCGAACAAAGTCTGCTGAGGTAAAGATGGTTGAAACTTGCTGCCTACCAGAAGAAGAGTAAACAGCCTCTTCTTTTTCTGAGCAAACCCGTTCAAGTTGCTGTGGAAATGTCCCTCCTATGCCTGTGCAGTGTTGATCGGCAAGATTGTGCCAATAAAACATTACACCAGGGTTGACCAAAGTTTACCTAGTGCAGGGTCCACTCTATTGATTTGAAAACCACTAATGGAGCTCCCACTCCCTAACAACTTTGTTGTATTATATTTACATACCTCAATCCAAAATTAGCGTTTCAGAGGGTTGAGGCGTCAAAAAATGATGATGATGATCTGTTTCCCTTCTTCTGTTAAACGTAAAACAGAAGCACTACAATTAAGGTGAACTGAATTACAGAGCAACAATATCCATTCTATTCATTTTCATTATTTAAATGTGAACACTTAATGACAATTTCAAATTTTGCAAACATGGTAAAGCGAGCAGGAGAAAATGCACACAAAGTCTTAATGTCGGACTATTCAAAATAAAACATCCATTGACCTGATCCTGAATGAGGAGCCGTAACCTGTTTTTCCCTGTTAGCCAGTCTGAGTGCACTCTATTTTATTTAGCCATGAAGAGAAAGTATTGATTTAGTCTGTTTAAACTGATTGGTAATATTCAATGACGAGAGAAATTCGGTTTATAATTAATGTTACCTCAGACGACTCATTGGACGTGGCTGGTCTCAAAAACAATTTCCAAGTCCACCTTACCTTGAGACGAGAATGAGTCCATTTTAATTTGAGACCGACCAAGACCAGACTAGAGTACTAAAACACTAAAAGTAGCTGAGTCCAGTGCAGTTTCTATAAAGCAGTATTAAGGGCATCCTATAAAGTTCCATACCCATATACTCAAAGATTACTGTAGACTCCATATCGTGGTGATAATTCCAAGTTATTTACTTGATTTCATAGTTTCTTGCATTTAATAAACTCTTCAAACTTTTGAATTATGCTTTGTGTGGAAGTGACTTCTTTATTAAATATGAGATACCACTGATGCAGTTATAACTGATAGGGTGACTTTAATGTGTTCATATTTGTTCCAGATTAACTGGTTTCCCTGATTCCCCAGTCAGAAGGGAATCAGGTGGGGCCCATTTAATCCCTGAATTTAATTAAATTATCTTTGATGCCAAAAAACGCAAAAACAATGTAAATGGTTTTAGACCTAATATATATTGCAAGGACTTCAAACAATCGCATGAGTGCAGAATGTTGGACTACCATTAGAGGAGCACTTGTCCAGATGTAGTCGAATGTACTGCTGAGGTTTTTGCCGTTTGTTTAAAAAAAAAAACAAAAAATTAGTATCCCTAACATAACACACCAGACTTCCTTGTCCCATGGGATTAATGGGTCGACAGCAACAGGTATAATAAATTCCACCTCGATAATGGAACACCCACCAGATTTGTCTTCATCCGTACGAGCACAATTCACATATTGAGAAAGTCATGAAGATCAGTTTACAGGGGGGACGAAGGGGATTGAAGATTCTCCACCAAATCAAACCATTTCAAAATTCATCTTATCATTCAAAGACTCCAACAGATTTCTGCAGGGTTCCTCACCTCAATCCAGTTAGCATGATCTCTTTCTTAGCATCTATGGAGTCCTCACACTCATGCATCTGGAGATCTGCCAAAAAATATTCATTGAACATTCACATTAGATTTTTATTCATCAATGACTGTGAAAGAGAAATTCCAAGTTGGGGTCTGTTTCATTTGTTACTTGAAATAGATAAAAACCTAATTATAATATCAAAATCAAGAGATATCAGTTCCATATGTAATACGCATCAAAAAGTGATTATATTCAAATGGATTGTGACATTTTCAGGGAAAGATGCTAGTAAGGAAGAAATATCACCTGTTGTGTTTAAATTAATAATTCCTACAACAGATTTAATAATCTAACTCACCACCCAAGAATAAGCACTGTTCATGGCCTCCTCTCGATCTACCAGTTCTCCCTGGTACGGTCCAAAGTGAGCACCAACTGGAACAGGATCTCCATTATTAAACACTCCCAGACCTGCATCAGGAATACCAGACTCCCGAACCTCTAGCCCTGGAGGAAGGCTTTGTCTGGCTCGGTCGCTGACCCCCATGGGAACGGGGCTATCAGGGATGAAGAGAGCTGGACCATGAACCTCACACTTGTTGAAGAAGAAGCAGTTGCACTCCTCACAGTCTAAAGAAAGAAATGATTCTCACATCAATCAGACTTACAGGTACAAGAATATGCGGCTGGGTGATATAAAAAAAAAAAATCTTATCATCATAATTTTTTTTCCTCAACACTCGATATCCATAGACATAACAATAAAAATCAAATAATTTCTGTCAAGCTTAAAGGTTTCTTTGTACTCCTAAGTGAGATGTGAAGATAGAAGTTTAATTTTCCTTTAAATGTTTATATTTTGTTTGAGCTTGAACATGGCAAACATACTGTAGAACATTACACACTTGTATTTCAAGTAAATAACAATTACATATAATCAACTTCAACTTTAATTCTGACCAGCCATATTCTGTCCAGTGTTACAGAACACAAACAAAATGGACAACTAAATTCTTTCGTCAATTCCAAATAAATAAAATAGCATTTGTGATATCACTGTGTGTCTGTGTGTCTGTGCAAGGCACCCGGACCTGATGGCATCCCAGGACGGGTACTGAGAGCATGCGCAGACCAACTCGCAGAGGTGTTTACCACTATTTTTAACATGTCACTGAGCCAGGCTACAATACCCATAATCTTCAAGACTTCAACAGTTGCCCCTATTCCAAAGACCCTTGCAGCATCCTGTTTAAATGACTTCCGGCCCATAGCACTCACCTCTGTCATTATGAAGTGTTATGAACGCATCATCAAGAACCACATCTGTGCCTCCCTCCCGGACACTCTGGACCCCCTACAGTTTGCATATAGATGTAATAGGTCTACAGAGGATGCTGTTGCTCTAGCAGTCCACACCTCCCTCAGCCATCTGGAGAAGGCTAACACCTATGTGAGGATGCTATTCATTGACTATAGCTCGGCATTTAATACCATAATTCCCTCCAAATTGGTCAACAAGCTCACTACCCTGGGACTGGAGAAGTCTATCTGTTGCTGGATACTGGACCTTCTCACAAACAGACCACAAGTAGTGAGAATAGGCAGCCATCTCTCATCCACATTAGTTCTCAGCACTGGTCAGCCCACTCCTGTACTCCCTCTTCACCCATGATTGTTCTGCCAGGCACAGCTCAATGTCATAATCAAGTTTGCTGCTGACACCACATCCTGGACTTCATCAACAAAACAATGATGAATGAAATGCCTACAGCGATGAGATCGAATCATGACAAGCTGGTGTGTCAGGAAAACAACCTCTCCTGTCAGAAAAACAAAGGAGATGTGATAGTGGAACATCAGGGAGACAGCGTGGAAGCCAACACCCCCACATCCACATTTAAAACAATGCGAGGGTGGAGCAGGTTCAGCAGCTTCAAGTCCTCGGAGTTCACATCACTGAGGACTTGTCCTTGGACAACACACACCGACACTGGGGTCAAAGAAAGCCCGAAAAACGGACTCTAACTTCCTGAGAAGGCTTGAGAAAGTTGGTTTGAACACCAACATCCTCACGAACTTCTACAGGTGAACCCACGAGAGCCTGCTGGACGGGGCTGCATCACAGTGTGGTACGGGAACTGCCCAGCCAGAGCCGGGAAAGAAAGGAAAGCACTAAAGAGGCGTGGTCTGCGAAAGGCCCAAGAGGACATCAACTGGCGCAGCAGGACTCCCGCAATCCAGGACAATACAAAACGCCGAGCTTGCGTAAAGCACGCAGCATCATAAGGGACCACCCACCCACACAGGCACGAGGATTCTTCCATCAGCACCTCTGGCAGACGGTACAGGAGTCTATCAGCACACTCAAAGAGATCCGGGACAGTTATTACACACATGGCCATAAGGCTACTCAAAATAACACCCACCACAGTATACACATGGTAAATACGGTAACATATGTATTCATATTCAACTGCAGCGCACATCACATCACATTATCACTGCATCCGCTGTACCATCATTTTCCTGCATAACCCATGTCAATATAGTTTACATTATATTAAACACTGTGCAAATTTGTGCCATATAATATATATGCTATTTTAACGAATGTGCAATACTCGATTTGTGCAATAGTGCAATTAGGGCCACAAAGTTTTCTTTTTTAGTAATTATCCTACTAGCGCGTTGGTTTGAAATGGTTCTTCTATCCAAAGCCGTTCATTGCATTGTTGAACTTGGTTTTTAACCTGCATATGACAAATAAAGAATCTGAATCTGAATATATCAGACAGGTTGTTTTAGTGTGGTCATCAGCACTTGCTTGGGTCTGGGACTGTGGAAGTAAGTCTAGCATTGGGAATATCAAGGACAGGCACTGACTTCAGATATTAAAAAAAGTCAGTGGAATTACCTATTTTTATAGGGAAACATCTTTAGCACCAAATTATGCAGTGCATGCTAATCTGCTTCTTGATGGAAATTTTACCATCTTCACACAACAACGTGCCTCTTTTAACAATTTCCTCATCTTTGAACCTGGGTCTGTTGGGGTTTAATTTTCTGTCGTCATACTATTTATCTCACTCCCAATTATGTGCATGACGGCAGTAGCCTTAAACAAACATTAGCGTGTGCTGTGCCAGCTGGTACTACGCATGTTGCTCGGTGAGTCGCCTCAGTCTGATGTTGGTATTGTAACCCATTACAGGCAATGATTGGAATCGGTTGCGGCGCTATAATCATTAGCCTTGACTATTCGTGTGTCTGTAAAAACACTGAAGGAAATGGGTCTGTTTGACATTGTATAACCATGTCTTATCATCTATAGAGGGAAAAATTTAATTGTGCGATAATTATGTTATTCATATCATCCAGATCTCCAAGAGGAACCTCCAGTGGAGCTTTGAGTTTTTACACTTCCTTATTTCTACACTTGGAATATTGGAAATCCAAGATGCAGTCCTACATGAAGCTAGATAGAGTAAATAATAAACAATGGGACTGGTTTCTATTCCCATATGAAGCTTAGTTCAGCTAAGAATTAGAACAGAATTCAAACTGAGACTGGACTTTAATGAGTCTGTTCTCTTACAGAGGTAATCTTCATCTTCAGCTTCTTCCTCTTTTATGAACTTCTGCTGGAATCCTCCATTCTGTTGTTCTACAGGGCTGATGTGTCCCACAGAGCTTGATGATCCTCCACCTGAAATTCCATTCATTACATTTCATGAGTGTCCAAAGAAAAGCACTTTATTTATCCTAAGGCTGGATTGGATTTGAATAAGATTTCTTACACAGATCATCATCAGCTTCTTCCTCTTTTATGGACTTCTTCAGAAATGCTCCATTCTGTTGGTCTGTAGAGGTTGATGTTCCTCCATCAGAAGTCATACAAGTCTCTGTCTTCATGCTCTCACAAAGCTAATGACCAAAGAACAACATAGCTGATTCAGCAAAGTGAATTATTGATTTCTACAGGATCAGGAGATGGAGGATATTTTCTAAATAAACTCCATCTCATAATTTGTGCTGATTATGACTAGCTTCCTAGAAGTGAACTATGAAATTATCTCTCACTGATTTTAGTTACTAGATATCTGACTTTAAAGCAACATTTTCAGAAACATGCCTATATTTCAAGTGATCTGAGCTCGAATGGAACTTACCTTGTGTGTTAAAGCAGAACAGAGCTAAGAGCTTCTAACCCACAATATTACTGTTAAACTGGATCAGATGCTGAATGCTGGGATTAAAGAAGAAGCTTTAAGATCCACAACGGAGACAAAACACTTTCTGGAAGCTGAAGGATGATTGGAACAGATGTTTCTTCTTTCATGTTTTAGAAAAGGAAAGTAAGTCCAGGCTACGGTCCTTTGCTGCCCCCTATTGAACTAGAAGGTTGAGTGGAATCCTTAGACTAACTACAGTTCGTGGAAACAAACTACTATTATGTAACCTGTAAATATTACAATCATCAAAATTCCCCTCTTTGATATTTTATGTTGATTTTACGTGTACAGCTAAAGTCTAAAACTAGCCGACAGGAGAGTCTCTCTTTACCTGCTCAGGTCAAACAATTTTATTCACTTCAGTGAAACAGTGACTATTCATGTGAAATTAGCTAACAAGTTAGGGCCACCAGCAGCTATTGTTAGCTGTATCCTGGGAACCAGGGTGCCAGACATTACAGGGAGTCTTGTATTACAGGGAGTAATCTGTAATCTGTCATAGATTTTCTAGAATAATAATTCATGTAGGGGCTAATGATATATGCATTTGCCAGCCAGAGGTACTGTAACTAAAACTAATTTTATGAAGGTGTCAAATGTAGCAAAGAGACGACCAATGCTTACCCCATCCCAATGTGACAAGGTGACCACCTCAGCCATACAGACAGCTTCCACAAAAATAAAAATTAAATTAAATTTAGGGATACTTAACATTAGGTCACATACAGTGTGGTAAAAAAGTATTTAGTCAGCCACTGATTGTGCAAGTTCTACTACTTAGAAAGATGAGAGAGGTCTGTAATTTTCATCATAGGTACACTTCAACTATGAGAGACACAATGAGAAAAAAAACATTGTGTAAAATAAGAATTTGGTCACCCACAAACAATCAAGATTTCTCACTCTCACAGACCTGTAACAACTTCTTTAAGAAGTCCTCCACTTGTTACCTGTATTAATGGCACCTGTTTGACCTCGTTATCTGTATAAAAGACACCTGTCCACAGCCTCAAACTGTCAGACTCCAAACTCAACCATGGCCAAGACCAAAGAGCTGTTGAAGGACATCAGGAAGAAAATTGTAGATGTGCACCAGGCTGGAAAGACTGAATCTACAATAGGCAAGCAGGTTGGTGTGAATAAATCAACGGTGGGAACAATTGTAAGAACATGGAAGGCATACAACACCATTGATAATATCCCTCGATCTGGGGCTGGTCCAGGCCCGTCTGAAGTTTGGCAGAGAGCATATGGATGGTCCAGAGGAGGAGTGCTAGAATATCATGTGGTCAGATGAAACTAAAATAAACTTTTTGGTAAAAACTCAACATGTCGTGTTTGGAGGAAGAAGAATGCTGAGTTGCATCCCAAGAACACCATACCTACAGTGAAGCATGGGGGTGGAAACATCATGCTTAGGTGCTGTTTTTCTGCAAAGGGGACAGGACAACTGATCCTTGTTAAGGGAAGAATGAACGGGGCCATGTATCATGAGATTGTAAGCCAAATCCTCCATCCATCAGTGACAGCATTGAAGATGGAACGTGGCTGGGTCTTCCAGCATGACAATGATCCCAAACACACCGCTCGGGCAATGAGCGTCCTGGAGTGGCCTAGCCAGTCTCCAGACCTCAACCCCATAGAACATTTGTGGAGGGAGTTGAAAGTCCGTGTTGCCCCAAAACATCACTGCTCTAGAGGAGATCTGCATGGAGGAATGGGCCAAAATACCAGCTACAGTGTGTGCCAACATGCTGAAGACTTACAGGAAACGTTTGACCTCTGTCATTGCTTTTGTTACTGACCAAATACTTATTTTCCACCATAATTTACAATTAAATTCTTTAAAAATCCTACAATGTGATTTCCTGGATTTTTTTTCTCATTTTGTCTCTCATAGTTGAAGTGTAGCTATGATGAAAATTGCAGACCTCTCTCATCTTTCTAAATAGGAGAACTTGCACAAACCATCTGCTGCCTAAATACTTTTTTTTGCCCCACTGAACAAGTAAAGCAGTGACTGAAATAAAAACGATTAGCGAAAATTGCTTTCATACCATGGTATAATGACCAAATTGACTTATAACAAAGAGATCTGAGTTAGAATGTAAGTGGTGACAGTAAATTAGAGGTATTTCAGATTGCAACTTCTTATCAAACATTGCAAAATAATGTGACAAATCACCTCTACAGTGGCATTATTGCAACTGGCATGCATTATTTATCTGACATTTTTACTGTGTAACAGCATTCATTGCTTTCAACATATTTTCTCAAAATTGGCACTGCACATAACCTAAAAAACCTGAACAAATGTTCAGCACAAATTACACTTTTAATCCCCAAATATTTTCATCCCCAAATCTTTCTCTCTCTCTCTCACTCTCACACACACACACACACACACACAAAATAAATCTGTGCCCCCAACTTTGAGAACCTCTGCCTAAGACAATGGATCTGTGTCATATTTGGTTCTATTACATTGAAGTGCAGCATTTGACACCATATATCGTGACATTTTACTGAATATGTTAGAAAATACTGTAGTTGTTAAGGGACTGGTGGTTTACATCATATTTGACCGACCGTAACCAGTTTGTTTATGTCAGTATTATGTGCTCCAAGCTCAAATGTGGAGTACTGTGTCCAACAGGGGGTCTGTGCCATCCCTGCCATTATTCCCCTGTACATGCTGCAACTAGGCTCAATTATCTGGAAAGATGATATTACTTTCCACTGCTATGCAGTTGATACACAGCTGTACGTATCAGCCAAACCAATTGACGTTCTTACGATCAGTAAATTTGAGGATTAGGTAAAGGAAAAAAGGATGTCATCAAGGTTTGTTAGAGGGGTGAGAATGCTGCACAAGGTAGAAAAGGAGCTTTAACATGCAGTTGATGACACACCAATGATGAGTGCTGTGACATACAGCCTCTTTGTACTCCTGAATGCATTTACATACTGTAGAAAGGTCTGCATCAGTGAGCAGATTATTGAGCAACATTGCTGTAGTTACAGCAATTTCACTGTGTATGCCAGATCAGGGCCACATCATTTCTCCTGCCAAAATCAGCATCTCTTCTTGGTCACATGTCAAGTGCCTCTAAAAATTTAAGCAGTTCTTGCGGGGGACTGAGGTGAAGATTTCCTTGTAGCTAGGGGCACTGGAAAGCAAATTTTCTCTCACAATATGAGCAGGTTTTTTTTGCTAGTGTTGAAGTGCTGGTGTTCTTGGAGATTACAATTGTCAGAAATGCTAATCAATACACCGATATTCATGGAGTTAAAAGTCATCCCCCACTCTGAGCAGTGCTACTTTCTTTTCCAAGTGTTGATGTGTTGGTGCTTTTGGAAAATAAAGTCAGTAAAGCTCTTCCTACACTATGGGCGCTGATATGATTTGTCTCCAGAATGACTGCGCTGGTGGTTCTGGAGACAGAACAGCCGAGTAAAGCCTTTTCCACACTGTGAGCAGTTGTATGGTTTCATTCCAGTGTGAATGCGTCGATGTTTACGGAGGGAGCTCTGCTCGGTAAACCTCTTCCCGCACTGTGAGCAGTGATATGGTTTCTCTCCACTGTGAAAGCGTTGGTGCGTTCGGAAATAACTAGAGTCTGAAAAGCTTTTCCCACACTCTGAGCACTGATATGGTTTCTCTCCAGTGTGGATGCGCTGGTGCCTATTGAGATCACTCAGTTTAGTAAAGCTCTTCCCACATTGCGAGCACTGATACGGTTTTTCTCCAGTGTGAATATGCTGGTGTCTATGGAGGGAACTGTGCTGTGTAAAGCTCTTCCCACACTCAGAGCACCGATACGGCCTCTCTCCACTGTGAATGCGCTGGTGTCTCTGGAGGGAACTCTGCTGAGTAAAGCTCTTTCCACACTGTGGGCAGTTACACAGGTTCTCTCCAGTGTGACTGCGCTGATGTCTGTGGAAGCCACTCACCTGACCAAAGCTCTTCCCACATTGTGAACAGGAATATGGTTTCTCTCCAGTGTGGATGCGCTTGTGACTTTGGAGCCTACTCTTTTCACTAAAACTCCTCCCGCACTCTGAGCACTGATACGGTTTCTCTCCAGTGTGAACGCGCTGATGTCTACAGAGATCACCTTTTCTAGGAAAGCTCTTCCCACACTGTGAGCACCAGTGTTTCTTTTTCTGCATTTGTTTCTCAGTATCACATAATGATTGCTGGGCACTGGAGCTTTTAGTGGGTGTTAGAGTCTTGTATTCAGTTGTGACACTGTGGCATCTCCTGGTGTGTTTTTGTAGGTAAATTTCTGATGCAAAGGAAAGGGGACACAAAGAACAGAAGAAGACTTCCAACAAGGTGTTGTTCATTTCTGCAGCGGAAATTGGGGAAAAAAGAAACAAAATTATGAGACAAATTTGTTAAGTGGTAAAAGGTACACAGCAAATTATAATTACATGCAGACCTGACTCAAACTATTGGTAGTTCCACTGAATTATGCAGAAACTGTTAGTCACTAGTACTTCAAGGTAAAGAATGCAACATGATTGAAACAGTGTTATCATAGGGGCTCAGGGGTAAAGGTACAAGTTAGAAGAGGTATACGAAATCATTACAGATGTTTTAACTATCCCTCAGAATACTGTATCCCTCCAAAACTGGATAACTTGTGTGAGGAGGATAAGGATCATCCATGTTACCCAGACGTCATTGGCTACACTGAAGGACTTACAAGTCTTTATGGCTCACAATATATCTCACAAGCATTCATGTTATGACTAAGATTGAACCTTTTGGGCTAAATTCCAAACAGATTTCACAGACCAATTAACCAAGTAATGTGTCTCCTAACTGACTCAAAACCACAACAATTCCTGATTTGGTAAGTATAATACTGCTTCTGAGATCTGCACTGAGCTCCTGGGAGCTCAAACCAAACAGGAATGCTCTAGATCAGGGATGTACACGAGCCCCAAATAAAGTGACATTACCATTAGAGGAGCTCTTTCTGTTCCAGATGTAGTCGAATGTACTGCTGAGGTTTTTGCCGTATCCCTCATCATAACACACCAAGAGCTCCTGTCCTGGATTAATAGGTCGACAGCAACGATGATAAATTCCACCTCGATACTGGAACACCACCAGATTCTGTTCTTCATCAGTACGAGCACAATTCACATATCTGAGAAAGTCATGAAGATCAGTTACAGACAGAAGGAGGATGAAGATTCTCCACCAAATCAAACCATTCCATTCATTTCTTATTATCAAAAGATCCAACAGATTTCTGCAGGGTTTCCTCACCTCATCAGTTAGCATGAACATATCTCTCTTAGCATCTATGCATTCCTCACACCCACTTGCTCTTGGAGATCTGACACAAAATTATTATTCATCATTAAACATTAGAGTGGGACATTTGTAACAGGATTTCATTAATAATTCATGACAATAGATTTAATAACACTTAACTCACACCACCCAAGAATAAGCACTGTTCATGGCTTCCTCTCGATCTACCAGTTCTCCCTGGTACGGTCCAAAGTGAGCACCAACTGGAACAGCATCTCCATTATTAAACACTCCCAGACCTGCATCAGGAATACCAGACTCCCGAACCTCTAGCCCTGGAGGAAGGCTTTGTCTGGCTCGGTCGCTGACCCCCATGGGAACGGGGCTATCAGGGATGAAGAGAGCCAGACCGTGAACCTCACACTTGTTGAAGAAGAAGCAGCTGCACTCCTCACAGTCTAAAGAAAGAAATGATTCTCACATCAGTCACACTTACAGGTGCAAGAGGATTTCCCTTTAAACCCCCAGTGGAGCTTTGAGTTTTTACACTTCCTTTACTTCTGCACTTGGAATATTGGAAATCCAAGATGCAGTCCTACCTGAAGCTAGATAGAGTAAATAATAAACAATGGGACTGGTTTCTATTCCCATATGAAGCTCAGCTCAGCTAAGAATTAGAACATAATTCAAACTGAGACTGGACTTTAATGAGTCTGTTCTCTTACAGAGGTAATCTTCATCTTCAGCTTCTTCCTCTTTTATGAACTTCTTCTGGAATCCTCCATTCTGTTGTTCTACAGGGCTGACATGTCCCACAGAGCTTGATGTTCCTCCACCTGAAATTCCATTCATTACATTTCATTAGCGTCAAAAGACAAAGCACTTTATTTATCCTCAGACTGGATTGGATTTGAAGAAGAGTTCTTACAGAGATCATCTGTATCTTTAGCTTCTTCTTCTTTTATGGATGTCTTCTGGAATCCTCCATTCTGTTGGTCTGTAGAGGTTGATGTTCCTCCATTTGAAGTGATACAAGTCTCTGTCTTCATGCCCTCACAAACCTAATGACAAAAGAACAATACAGCTGATTCAGCAAAAGCAAAAAAAAGTGTCAGTAGTCTTTATATAAACTGCATTTAAAAGTAGTGTGTATAAAGCATCCTCACTCCCTATGTAGTGCACTATGTAGTGTTTATCTAGCATTATCCTCACTCCCTTTGTAGTGCACTATGTAGGGAGGATGAATCCAATTGGGATGGTATCTGTTATCTAGAAGCTTGTGTGGAACTTACCTTGTGTGTTAAAGCAGAACAGAGCTAACAGCTTCTAATCCACAACGTTAGCGTTAAACTGGGTCAAATGCTGAATGTTGGATTAAAGAAGAAGCTTTTAAATCCACAACGGAGACAAAAACACTTCCTAGCCGTGGAAGCTGTTGGACGATTCAAACAGAACACTATTTTGTAGTTATGGTACTTTGCTGCCCCCTATTGGACTGGAATATGGACTGTATTGCAGTTTGAGAAATCACGTTGCCTGTGAGATAAACCCTGTTAAAAGTGGTGCAAAATAATAAAAAAAAAAGTTCACGCAGCACTTTTTTTATTATTACTCAGTCAGTGAAAGTAACATTAGTGCAAAATAAAGAGGTGGATATTCAGTCACAGTTTTAGGCTAATCCATTTGGATAGTACAGGTAAGTGTTGTTTAACAACCATCAGATCAACATCCATTAAATTTAATGAGGTCTTAAGAATTATAATAGGAAATAACACTTTTTTTTTTTTTTTTTTTTTATGTAGTGGATCCAAAAGCAGGGGTGGGACTTTAAGAGCAGTAGACCATCATTTGTGTCACGGTTGCCAAGTCCGAGTCTTTGAGGTTATTTTTCTATAAAGTTCCTTACAAATATTGGTAGCTGCAGGTTTCAGGTTTTTTTGGAGCTTGTTTCTAAAGTGTAGTTGCTTATTTGGGGTCCTGTCTCTTTCTTCAATATTCATACAAGTTGGTTTTGTCCAACCTCTAAAGTTAAAAGGCAAATACGTTATTATGTTTAATTAACTGATCAAGTGGTCACTCTCTCACATAGTATAGGTCATTAGTTTTGGGCTTGTTTCCATAGCCCCGTTTTCTCTTGTGGCTATGTGTGTGTAACTACCGCCTTTGTTTATCCCTCCACTACCTGTATATTCTCCCTAACCTATAACTGTATAAACTGATTCACACTCACTCTTTGAGTCTCTGTTTCATCTGGTTGATCTTCCGTGTTGTTCCTATTACTGGCTATCGATGTGTTTTTTGCTTCTATCAAACAAAAGTATCAGTCATTTCAATCGCTCATCAATCACTTGTGTTTTCAGCTGTACCACTGGCACATTTACGTATCGTTTGCATCGTCAGTTCTCTTGTGAATTATCTGCATTACCATACACTACTAGCTCTGTAGTGCTCAAGGAATCACCAGTTGTATTCATATAAAATCAGAATCACTGCAGTTGATGTCAGGTGAGCTTCCGTTAGTCTGGTGAGTGATCTGGAAGGTGACAGAACTACTGAAACAGAACATTACCAACTTTCATACTCTTCATCAATTCTGTGGAACATCTACCATCATTTGGAAGAGGGATTTATCTTTTACCAGCACTGTATCCTGGACTGTTGCTGCAGGAGAGTTTATAATAATATAAACTTTAATTAGAATTTGAATCATCCATCATTAATACTGGTTATTTTGAACAGGCTATGATATTTTTTCTATAGGTACTGTAAGATTAATGGGGTACATTTTTAGCTTTTTAGACAAATGTCTTGAGTGTTCAATTGAAGGCAACTGAACTTCTTTTTTTGGTTCTTTAAGACGTGTCACCTCTCAACCAGAAGGCTTCTTCAGTTCCAGAATCTGATGGGGAGTCCCAGGTATGTAACTTCTTGGTGGGTTGTCACCTTGGAGTCCTGGACCCACCCTGTCAATATGAGTCGGTAGGATCTCAGAGACCAGTGTGTGATCCATCTGCAAGTCGGTGCCCCACCCTGGCATAACCTCCTGAGACCTCGCCTCCCCACATGAGGACATGACGTTTTAAGTTTGCTGCTCCTCATACTTCAGTCTGCTTAACTCTGTCCTCATTTGTAGACATTCTTGAGCAATTCACAAAAACAAAAATACCTCCTGTTCAAAGACGGTGCTCAGTTTTTATACATTAAAAAATCAGAGCTCCAAGGAGGGTCATGAGGTCTCAAGAGGATAACGTGAGTCATTAGGGTCACATGGGTCGAGGTGTAAATGGGGGTTAAACTGCCTAGGAAGGGATCTCATGACTGCTCTCTAAGTGGCTGATTACTGGTGTTGGAAACCACCTCCTCTGTTCAACAGTTGAACATAGATGGCCTCCTTAACTCCTCTTTCAACGGTCTGCCTGCTCTGTCTGAAATATGACCATTTGTATCCACAAAAGAATGTCCCTTCTCCTTTATCTACATTGTACATCTGTATGTAAAAAACAAGGGTCACTCCTTTGAGGATTCATGAAGAGGTGAAGAGTTCTTCAAGAACCAAAAAAAAAGTCCACTCGCCTTCAACTCGAGCATTCAAAACTAATATGACCTATACGACTGAGAACCTACTCACATGTTTTTAGAGAAGCAGTAATAATGTGTATTTCTATTCTGCTCCTCACTGCTGGACACAAAATAAACCACAGCTTTTGCCTTTTCACAAATTCACGTCGTACAATCTGACGACTCGGCGTTAACACACTTGTGTTTGTTGAATGTTTTCGAATGCTTGAAGCTCTGTCCACACCGTGCACAGTAGTTTGGGGTTCCTCCGCTGTGGACGCGCTGGTGTATATGAAGGGAACTGTGGTAAGCAAATTTCCTCCCGCACTCTGAGCACTGATACGGCTTTTCTCCAGTGTGAATGCGCTGATGGACGTTGAGATCGCACTTGTTTGCGAATCTCTTCCAGCACTGTGAGCACTGATATGGTTTCTCTCCGGTGTGGATACGTTGGTGTCTGTGCAGGTAACTCAGTTTGGTAAAGCTCTTTCCACACTGTGTGCAGTGATACGGTTTCACTCCAGTGTGAACGCTTTGATGCTGGTGGAGGGAGCTCTGGCGGGTAAAGCTGCTCCCACACTCTGAGCACTCATATGGTTTCTCTCCAGTGTGACTGCGCTGGTGTATATACAGGGACCGCTGGTGACTAAAACTCCTACCACACTGTGAGCAGACGTACGGTTTCTCTCCGGTGTGACTGCGTTGGTGTGTTTTGAGCTTACTGCTGTCACTAAACCTTTTCCCACACTCTGAGCACTGGTACGGTTTCTCTCCTGTGTGGATGCGCTTGTGTCTCTGAAGATCGCTCAGTTGACTAAAACGTTTTCCGCAGTCTGAGCACTGGTATGGTTTCTCTCCGGTGTGAGTGCGTTGGTGCTTTCGGAGATTAGCACTATCAGTAAAGCTCTTCCCACACTCCGAGCACTGATACGGTTTCTCTCCGGTATGGATGCGCAGGTGTCTGTTGAGGTCACTCAGTTTAGTAAATCTCTTCCCACACTCGGAGCAGTGATCTGGCTTTTCTCCAGTGTGAGTGCGCTGATGTACACTGAGATGGCTCTGGTAAGCAAACCTCCTGCCACACTGTGAGCACTGGTGTACTTTTTTCTGCATCTGTCCATCTGTGTGAAGAGTCCCACGTGATGCCTGGCCACCATTTGCAATCATCAGATTCTCATACTCAGTTATGTTGTAATGACATGACTGGATGTGGTTTTGGAGGTAAACTTGTGATATAAAGGACAGTGAACACAAGGAGCAGGAGAAGACTTCCAACAAAGAGTTGTTCATTTCTAGAGCAAAACAAGCAACATTATGAGACAGACATGTCAGGAACTCTACTCAAATCCAACAACTTCATTTTATTTGTTAACAAACATCCATTCCTGCATTTCAGGAATGCAAACAGAATTATTGTTCATTACCACTGGAGGAACACTTTCTGTTCCAGATGCAGTCGAATGTACTGCTGAGATGTTTGCCGTATCCCTCATCATAACACACCAAGAGCTCCTGTCCTGGATTAATTAGTCGACAGCAACGGTAATAAATTCCACCTCGATACTGGAACACCACCAGATTCTGTTCTTCATCAGTACGTTTTACGAGGCCACAATTCCAAATATCTGAGAAAGTCCATGGAAGATCACGTTTACAACAGAAAGGAGGATGAAGATTCTCCTCCAAAATCAAACCATTTTTTCCCCATTCACATTCTTATCATCAACAATCCAACAGATTTCCCTGCAGGGTTTTCTTTTTCCTCACCACTGGACTCATCCAGGTTTAGCATTGAATCTCTCTCTTAAGCCAATCTATGTATTCCTCACACTCCTCATTCCCAACTCACTGCTCTTGGAGATCTGCACAAAAATTTATTATATTCATAATTATACATTAGATTGACATTTTTTTTTTTTTTACAGGGTTTCAGTAATAATTTTCAATTTCATACAATAGATTTTTAATTAACCTAACTTCAACCCACCCAAGATAAGCAACTGTTCCATGTGGCTTTCCCCCCTCTGTTCCGATCCTAACATACCAGTTTCTCCCTGGTACGGTCCCCCAAAGGTGGAGCCAACCAACTGGGAACAGGATCTCCATTAATTAAAGCACTAATCCAGACCCTGCATCAGAATACAGACTCCCGAACCTCCTAAGCCCTTAGGAAGGCCATTTTTGGTCTGGCCTCGGTCGCTGAACACCCCCATGGGAACGGGGCTATCAGGGATGAAGAGAGCTGGACCATGAACCTCACACTTGTTGAAGAAGAAGCAGCTGCACTCCTCACAGTCTAAAGAAAGAAATGATTCTCACATCAATCAGACTTACAGGTACAAGAGGATTTCCCTTTAAACTCCCAGTGGAGCTTTGAGTTTTTACACTTCCATTATTTCTACACTTGGAATATTGGAAATCCAAGATGCAGTCCTACATGAAGCTAGATAGAGTAAATAATAAACAATGAGACTGTTTTCTATTCCCATATGAAGCTTAGTTCAGCTAAGAATTAGAACAGAATTCAAACTGAGACTGGACTTTAATGAGTCTGTTATCTTACAGAGGTAATCTTCATCTTCTTCCTCTTTTATGAACTTCTTCTGGAATCCTCCATTCTGTTGTTCTACAGGGCTGACATGTGCCACAAAACTTGATGTTGCTCCACCTGAAATTCCATTCATTACATTTCATTAGTGTCCAAAGAAAAGCACTTTATTTATCCTCAGACTGGATTGGATTTGACAATTTCTTACAGAGCTCATCTTTATCTTCAGCTTCTTCCTCTTTTATGGACTTCTTCTGGAATCCTCCATTCAATTGGTCTGTAGAGGTTGGTGTTCCTCCATCAGAAATCGTACAAGTCTCTGTTTTCATGCCTTCACAAAGCTAATGACCAAACAACAATAGCACTGGTTCAGGAACGTGAAGAAACAGTCTTTATATAATCTAAAAGTCAGCTCTATAACAAGGACAGGGTCTCCTACTGACAGTCTGCATGGCAATTAAAAACACTACACATCATATTGTTGTGAAACTAATAATCTAAACATCTTACCTCCTTCAGGAAGAGCATATTCTTATGAACTTATATAATATTAGTAGTCATATTTCTTCATAGATTGTACATACATATTTTTGTTTATAGTTTTATTACATTTCTTTGTTATGCACAAGTACAAAAATACAAATTCTGTGTATGTGAAAACTTAATTGGCAATAAATGTGATTCTGATTCAAAAAGTCAGAATCAGCAAATTTAGCAGAATGATCTATGACTAAAACCAAAACATTTTTCAATGTATGTTGAACAATTTATGTTGAAAGTATTCAAATGCTGTTGTTCAAAATTTAAAACAATAAAATAACACTAAAAGTTGAAGTTAAGTCTCATTCTGACATTTCATTTTTCATTTTCATTGATCAACTCAATAGTTTGACCATATTTTATTATATGTTATGTCACATGCTATAATTAGACTTTTATTTTTGTCCAAATTTACATTGTTCATTAATGGAGCTAACTACAAACCAATTGCTTCTTTAGTGATAAATGGGACTGTGGTAGCCTAGCGGATAAGGTACTGGACTATAGATCAGAAGGTCCAAGGTTCAGATCCCTCCTCTGCCACTGTTGGGTCCTTGAGCAAGGGCCTTAACCCACAATTGCTTGGACTGTAAGATTCTATAAGTTGTAAGTCGTTCTAGCTAAATGCTGTAAATGTAATAAATAAACAGACTAATAATCTTTTATTTATTTAAAATACAAAGACTGTCGAAACTTAGCTGAAATATTAAAATGTGTATAGATCAACTGACTGAATCCCAAATTACTCCTATTTAAAGACATAGTGCACTATGTAGTGTGTATCCAGCATTATCCTCACTCCCTATGTAGTGCACTATGTAGTGTGTATCCAGCATTATCCTCACTCCCTATGTAGTGCACTATGTAGTGTGTATCCAGCATTATCCTCACTCCCTATGTGGTGCACTATGTAGTGTGTATCCAGCATTATCCTTACTCCCTATGTAGTGCACTATGTAGTGTGTATCCAGCATTTTCCTCACTCCCTATGTAGTGCACTATGTAGGGAGGGTGGATCCATTTGGGATGGTATCTGTTATCTAAAAGCTTTAGTGGAACTTACCTTGTGTGCTAAAGCAGAACAGAGCTAAGAGCTTCTAATCCAAAATATTAGTGTTAAGCTGGATCAGAAACTGAATGTTGGGATTAAATAAGAAGCTTTTAGATCCACAATGTACATTGGAGGTGGAAGCTGATGGAGGACTGGAAGAGAATCTTCTTATTCGATAGTTTGAAACTGATAGGCACCCCGGGTTATGGTGCTTTGCTGCCCCCTATAGAACTGGAGTGAACCATACACTCACCGGTCACTTAAGTGCACTGTGATAGTACCTGGTTGGACCCCTTTGCCTTCCGAATTGCCTTAATTCTTCATGGCATAGATTCAACAAGGTGCTGGAAACATTCCTCTTTGTCCATATCTCCATGATAACATCACACAGTTGCTGCAGATTTGTCGGCTGATGTAAATCTTGATGTGAATCTTCCATTCCACCACAACCCAAAGGTGCTCTGTTGGACTGAGATCTGGTGAATGTGGTGGCCGTTTGAGTACAGTGACATTCATTGTCATGTTCAAGAAACCACCTGGAGATTTGCGATTTGTAACATGGAGCATTATCCTGCTGGAAGTAGCCATCAGAAGATACACTGTGCTCATACATGGATGCACACAGTCAGCAACAATACTCAGGTAGGCTGTGGGGTTTAAACAATGCCCAACTGGTATTAAGGAGCCTAAACTGTGCCAGGCAAATAGCCCCCACACCATTACACCACTACAAGCAGCCTGAACCGTTACAACGCAGGATGGATCCATGCTTTCATTTTTATTTCAAATGAAATATATATATATGACAAATGACAAATTCTGACCCTACCATCCAAATGTCGCAGCAGAAATCAAGACTTATCAGACCAGGTGATGTTTTTCCAATCTTCTCTTGTCCAATTTTGGTGAGCCTGTATGAATTGTAATCTCTGTTGTCTTTTTTAGCTCACAGAACTGGCAAAGATTTTAAAAACTGACGCAGGTACTCCGGCTCTCCTCTTAACACCGTTTTGAAAGTCAACCCTGTCAATACAATTTGGTGAAATTATTTTACCAAAATAAATTTTCAATAAAATCTCTGGGTCTCTTTTTGTCTCTTTTGTTTATAATATCAGTACTTCAGAACCTCGAACAGATTCATATATTTATTTTACATTTTAACTCTATCAAAAGTTTAATGTACAGGTTCGCGCCATTTAACATCGGCATTATGCTCTGTGAAACAGGACGTTGTCGGAAATGGACATTGACCGAACATTGTCACATTCACTGGTGCTTGAAAGTTTGTGAACCCTTTAGAATTTTCTATATTTCTGCATATATATGACGTAGAATGTCATCAGATTTTCACACAAGTCCTAAAAGTAGATAAAGAGAATCCAGTTAAACAAATGAGACAAAAATATTATACTTGGTCCTTTATTTATTGAGGAAAATGATCCAATATTACATATTAATGAGTGGCAAAAGTATGTGAACCTCTTGGATTAGCAGTTAATTTGAAGGTGAAATTAGAGTCGATCAATGGGATGCCAATCAGGTGTGAGTGGGCACCCTGTTTTATTTAAAGAACAGGGATCTATAAAAGTCTGCTCTTCACAACACATGTTTGTGGAAGTGTATCATTGCACGAACAAAGGAGATTTCTGAGGAGCTCAGAAAAAGAGTTGTTGATGCTCATCAGGCTGGAAAAGGTTACAAAACCATCTCTAAAAAGTTTGGACTCCACCAATCCACAGTCAGACAGATTTGTGTACAAATGGAGATAATTGAAGACCATTGTTACCCTCCCCAGGAGTGGCCAACCACACAAGATCACTCCAAGAGCAAGGCATGATAATAGTTTGTGAGGTCACAAAGGACCCAGGGTAACTTCTAAGCAACTGAAGGACTCTCTCACATTGGCTAATGTTAATGTTCATGAGTCCACCATCAGAAGAACACTGAACAAAACAATGGTGTGCATGGCAGGGTTTGCAAGGAGAAAGCCACTGCTCTCCAAAAAGAACACTGCTGCTCATCTGCCAGTTTGCTAAAGATCACGTGGACGAGCCAGAAGGCCATTGGAAAGAATGTTTTGTGGACGGATGAGACCAAAAGTAGAACTTTTTGGTTTAAAAGAAAAGCGTTATGTTTGGAGAAAGGAAACACTGCATTCCAGCATAAGAACCTGTGTCCCATCTGTGAAACATGGTGGTGGTAGTATCATGGTTTGGGCCTGTTTTGCTGCATCTGGGCCAGGACGGCTTGCCATCATTGATGGAACAATCAATTCTAAATTAAGGAAAATGTCAGGACATCTGTTCATGAACTGAATCTCAGGAGAAGGTGGGTCATGCAGCAAGACACCGACCCTAAGCACACAAGCCGTTCTACCAAAGAATGGTTAAAGAAGAATAAAGGTCATGTTTTGGAATGACCAAGCCAAAGTCCTGATCTTAATCCAATGGAAATGTTGTAGAAGGACCTGAAGCGAGCAGCTAATGTGAGGAAACCCACCAACATCCCAGAGTTGAAGCTGTTCTGTACGGATGAATGGGCTAAAATTCCAGATACTAAAAGCAAAGGTTTGCCATTTACTGATATGTAATATTGGATCATTTTCCTCAATAAATAAATGACGATCTATCAGATTTTTATCTCATTTGTGTAACTGGGTTCTCTTTATCTACTTTTAGGACTTGTGTGAAAATCTGATGATGTTTTAGGTCATAATTATGCAGAAATATTGAACATTCTAAAGGGTTCACAAACTTCACAAAGGACAACTGTAGTTGATACTTTACACACTGTGTTTATTTTAAACAATAGTTTTATTTAAACTGTCATTCAGAAGTGTATTAGATGTATATAAGACATACTATTAATTCCTGTTATAATTCATAAAACCTCAGACGTTAAAGAAAACGGACAATGATTGGATGGACATTAAACAGCGCTTACCTGTACATCATAAGAAGTAGTACCTTAAGTACAGAAAAAATCTACTTTATTTGTGTTTTTATTGTCCTTAATAGACATAGCCTCATGCTGGCATAAATAACCTACATCCTTTATCTAAGAAAACCTCGTAAACACACATAGTGTCTCTCCATTGTTATTGTTAGTAAATTGTATGTTGTTTTCTTTGCCTCCACCTACCACTAGGTGGACGCAAAGAAAACAACATACAATTTACTAACAATAACAATGGAGAGACACTATGTGTGTTTACCTGCACTTAATAATCCAATAACTGCAGATTGTGTCAGTAATCCGATCAACATGTATACATGCACTTTATTATTATTTTATTAAAATTTTTCTTTTCCTCAAGCATATACTGAAATTAATTCCAGGATTGCCAGATCCCACAAGACAGTGCAATGAGGTCTAAATAGGTGACCTACTGAAGTGTGAGTGAGTGACCACTTGATCAGTTAATAAAATAATAATAATGACGTAAATGTTACAGGCAAATGTGTGAAATGTCTGAATACCAAAAATGGGACAGAAAGTAAGGACTGTTTAATATTTCACAAATTTACTACTTGTCGAACAGCAAACTAAAACAAGCAACTACATTTCAGGAAAAAGCCCAAAGACCTGCAACGACCAATACAGTATTTGTAAGCCACTTCATCGAAAAGGAAGTAAATAGACTCTTAGAATAAGCTGACCTCAAAGCCGTGATTGATTCTGCTAGGTGATTCTGGGACAGCTCTACACTCCGGTTACGTGTGCGTGCGCACTTCCAGGCCTCATTTGGAGTGCATGCTCAGACTGAGAAAACAGAAATCAGAGTAAGAGGATACATGTGCGGAGAAATCTGTTTCCTGACCTAAATCCAGCTCTTTACTGGATTTCTTAATCTGATTTCTAGGTCTTTCTAGGCCAATCCATTCTGGGAAATCAGACTATGTCGTTTACATGACCACTAGAATAGTCAGATAACTTCAGAAATCTGATTACGATCAGATTATTAAGTGCTCTTCCGGTCTTGAGAGGAACAAGGAACAGAATGAGTAAAGATTACAGCCTTTAGGTCAGTAAGCCCTGGGCCATTTGTAGCTTTGAAATCTGGCAGTAGTCTAATCTAAACGCCACACATGAGAGGTCTTCACTGGAGGAAACATTCAAAATCTCCTGAGCACAGAATTCTAGCTCATTAGGATGTTTATGATCTCAGAAGAAGATCACAAGTTTTCCAGCAAAAGTCAAGATCTTAACATGTGACATTCCATCAGGTTACCACTGTGCCAGTCTCCTGCTAATAAGCCTGGCATGTCTCGGTGCCATCACACTTGTGTTTTTTGAGTTGTTTTAAATGGGTGAAACTTTGCCCACACTCTGAGCAACGATATGGTTTCTCTCCGGTGTGGATGCGCTGGTGCTGGTACAGGTTACTACTGTTAGAGAAGCTCCTCCCACAGTCTGAGCACTGGTACGGTTTCTCTCCGGTGTGGATGCGCTGGTGTCTCTGGAGGTCACTCAGTTTATTAAAGCTTTTCCCACACTCTGAGCAGTTATGTGGTTTTTCTACAGAGTGGACGTCCTGGTGTTCTTCAAGGTCTCTTAGCTCAGAGAATCTCTTACGACACTGTGAGCAGGAGTATGGTTTCTCTCCAGTGTGGATCAGTTGGTGCTTGTGGAGATTGCCGCTTTCGGAAAAATTCTTCCCACACTCTAAGCACTGATATGGCTTCTCTCCGGTGTGGAAGCGCTGATGCCTGTTGAGATGGCACTGGTAGGCAAATCTCTTCCCGCACTGCGTGCAGTGATGTGGTTTCTTTCCAGTGTGAATGCATTGATGTCTATGGAGGTGAGTCCGTTGAGTAAAGCTCCTCCCACAGTGCGAGCAGTGATACGGTCTCTCTCCAGTGTGGATGCGCTGGTGTCTGTGGAGATCACTCAATTTAGTAAAACACTTCTTACAATCTGAGCAGTCATATGGTTTCTCTCCAGTGTGAATACGCTGGTGGATCTGGAGATAAACCAGTCGAGTAAAACACTTTCCGCACTGGGAGCAGTGATAGGGTTTCTCTCCGGTGTGGATGCGCTGGTGTTGATGGAGATAACCGCTGTCAGAAAAGCTCTTCCCACACTCTGAGCACTGATATGGTTTCTCTCCAGTGTGAATGACCTGGTGCCTCTGGAGGGAACTCTGCTTAGTAAAACTCCTTCCACACTCTGAGCACTGATATGGCCTTTCTCCAGTGTGAGTGTGCTGGTGGACATTGAGGTCACACTTATAAGCAAATCTCTTCCCACACACTGAGCACTGATATGGTTTCTCTCCAGTGTGGATGCGCTGATGTCTGGTGAGATCGCTTGATTTGCTAAAGCGCTTGTCACACTCTGAGCACTGGTGTATTTTGTTCTGCAGTTGTCCAACTGTGCTGACAGAACTACCCAATGTTTGAAGGTTACTGGAGCTTACTGAAGGCATCAGAGCCTCATATTCAGTTGTTTCAGAGTGGCATCTTCTGAAATGTTTTTGGAGGTAAATTTGTGACGTGAAGGAAAGTGGACACAGTGGGCAGGAGAACACTTCCAACAAAGTGCTGTTTGTTTCTGGATTTGGGGAGAAAGAGACAAAAATATGAGGCAAATTTGTTAAGAAGTGACTCGAGGTAAACAACAACTTATAGACATGGCTGAAAGTATTGGCACCTTTTCTCAGAACAAAGCTTTCATTACAAGCATTTCTCTGCAAACACAACCTACAACCCCAAACCACAAAAAGTTGGGAAGGTGTGGAAAAATACAGCTAAATATTTTAACTTTAACTTTGATTTCATTGCAGACAGTATGAACCTGAGATATTTCATGTTTATTTCTGCTCAACTCCATTTAATTTGTTAATAAACATCAATTCCTGCATTTCAGGCCTCAACACATTCCAAAAAAGTTGGGACAGTAAAGCATTTACCACTTTGTAATGTAACCGTTCCTTTTCACCATACTTAAAAGATGTTTTGGCAACGAGGATACCAAGTGACTTAATGTTTCAGGTGCTATTTTGTTCCATTCTTCCTGGAAACATGTATTAAGGTGTGTAACAGTACGGGGTCGTCGTAATCCCATTTTCCGTTTCTAAATTCTCCACACATTCTCTATTGTGGACAGGTCAGGACAGCAGATGGGCCACTCCAGTACCCGTACCCTCTCCTTCCACAGCCATGACTTTGTAATGTGTGCTGTATGTGGTTTTTTAATTGTCTTGTTAAAAAATGCATGGACGTCCCTGGAAAAGGTGTAATTTTGAAGGCAGCTTATGTTGCTCTAAAATATCAGCGTACTTGTCTCCTGAGAGCTGCCGACAAAAATCGCAGACCGGGACATTTTAGTGTTAATGCTGCATCACAGAAGATAGTCGTCTTCACCAAGGGACCAAGTGACCATGGACTGTTGAGCAGCTTAAATCTTATTTAAAAAATTACACTTCCAAAACTGGAACAACAACTAACAGTAACACAGTGGTAAACATGCTTCTGTCCCAGGGTTTTGGAGTGTGTTGAAAGAATCAAAGACTAAATTTGTTTTTAGCAACCACAGATTCTTCTTTTAATTGCAAATGTTAAAACTTTTCCAGAAATCGGGTTTTAAAATCTCTAAGGTGTAATAAAAGAAGGATGTTTGGACATTACCGTTTGAGGAACACTTTTTATTCCAGATGTAGTAAAATTCACTCCCATGAATATTGGCGTATCCCTCATCATAACACACCAAGAGCTCCTGTCCTGGATTAATGGGTCGACAGCAACGGTAATAAATTCCACCTCGATACTGGAACACCACCAGATTCTGTTCTTCATCAGTACGAGCACAATTCACATATCTGAGAAAGTCATGAAGATCAGTTACAGACAGAAGGAGGATGAAGATTCTCCATCAAATCAAACCATTTCCTTCATTCTAATCATCAAAGATCCAACAGATTTCTGCAGGGTTTCCTCACCTCATCCAGTTAGCATGAATCTCTCTCTTAGCATCTATGTATTCCTCACACTCACTGCTCTTGGAGATCTGCACAAAATATTATTCAACATTAAACATTAGATTGGACATCTGTACAGGATTTTATTAATAATTCATACAATAGTTTTAATAATGTAACTCACCACCCAAGAATAAGCACTGTTCATAGCTTCCTCTCGATCTACCAGTTCTCCCTGGTATGGTCCAAAGTGAGCACCAACTGGAACAAGATCTCCATTATTAAACACTCCCAGACCTGCATCAGGAATACCAGACTCCCGAACCTCTAGCCCTGGAGGAAGGCTTTGTCTGGCTCGGTCGCTGACTCCCATGGGAACAGGGCTATCAGGGATGAAGAGAGCCGGACCGTGAACCTCACACTTGTTGAAGAAGAAGCAGCTGCACTCCTCACAGTCTAAAGAAAGAAATGACCCTCACATCAATCAAACTTTCTATCTTTCAGTGCTTTCAATTCCCATATGAAGCTTAGTTCACCTAAATATGAAAACAGAATGCAAACTGAGACTTTAATGAGTCTGTTCCCTTACAGAGGTAATCTTCATCTTCAGCTTCTTCCTCTTTTATGAGCTTCTTCAGGAATCCTCCATTCTGTTGTCCCACAGAGCTTGAAGTTCCTCCATCTGAAATTCCATTCATTACATTTCATTAATGTTAAAAGAAATGCACTTTGTTTATCCTAAGACTGGACTGGATTTGAAGAAGATTTTTTACAGAGATCATCTTTATCTTCAACTTCTTGCTCTTTTATGGACTTCTTCTGGAATCCTCCATTCTGTTGGTCTGTAGAGGTTGATGTTCCTCCATCAGAGGTCATACAAGTCTCTGTCTTCATGCTCTCACAAACCCAAAGACCAAAGAACAATAGAGCTGATTGAAAAGAATTGAATCTTCAAGATCCTGAAATTGAACCAGCTGAATTTTGGGCTCAGCTCATTGTATCTTAAAGAAGGACAGAGCTAAGAGCTTCAAATCCACAATATAATTGTTAAATTGGATCAAATGCAGAATGTTGGGATTAAATAAGAAGCTTTTAGATCCACAATGGAGACAAAAACACTTTCTGGAGGTGGAAGATGATGGTGGATCAAAACATTACCTTCTTCTTTGTTAGATTCTAAACTGGTAATCAAGTCAGAAAAATGTGCTTTGCTGCCCCCTATTGAACTGGATGACAGAGTTGAACCTTTAGGAATTATAATCTAGATTTAAGGTGTTTATTTGTAAATGAACCAAACTCATTTACAGTCAGAAAGTTTTAGTTCTGCAGTTGACCTGAATTTTTTTCTGTTCACATTGTAAGTGAACTCTAATGAGGTTCGCTTTCTGTTCCTCTAAAGGACTGAAGAGATCTCTATAACACTGACTTATGGATAGTGTAGAGAGAACGTAAAGGAGGTGAAAAATCAAAATTGTTTTAAAGACTTTAGAAAACAATTATGGAGGAGAGATTGTATTCATTACAATCATGTGCATATCAAAACATAGTACATGAATAAGGCAATCTACAATAGAACAGAAAAGAACAAAGCAGAGTTATATCAGAAAAGAAAATAATTGATTATAGCCTATTGCTTTAATTAATTAAACTATCGTTTCTGTCACGGACTCAGACATTAAAGCAGTTGTAGTAATTACTAAAGAAATATCTGTCTTGATGCATGCTCAATAATCCAGGTAAGAAAATCTCAGAAGTTGAGTCCAATCTGACGTAAGGTTTTGTGGAAGGAACATTTCGTCACTCATCTAAGTGACTTCTTCAGTCTCAGCTAGCTGGAAAACTTCCCCAATCTTATATACAGCACCTTTGCATAATGACTGGTACCAGCACCATTGCATAACAACGGGACCAATGATCAGTTTAATGCCAATTACCATTATTGACAATGACCACGTGTTCCAGTCATACAGGATTGGGGAAGGGCTGCGATGGCGGCGTTGTAAGATGCTGAGAGGTGTACTCTGAGGCCCCCTCCTCGGTTCAGGGATGGACGTTCCCTTTTTACAAAAATGGCTTCTTTTACTCCATCTTCATTCTTGAAAGAGTGGCCACTGGCCTGTAGGTGGGTGTAAACCGCAGACTCTTGCCCTGATGAGGTGGGTCTTCTATGTTGTGCCATCCGTTTCGGCAGTGGTTGCTTGGTTTCCCCGATGTACATTTCCTGGCAATCCTCTCGGCACATAACAGCGTACACTACATTACTCTATTTGTGCCGAGGGGCCCGATGCAAAGGTGCTGTATATAAGACTGGGGAAGTTTTCCAACTAGCTGAGACTGAAAAAGTCACTTAGATGAGTGACGAAACATTTCTCCTACAAAACCTTATGTCCAGATGAACAGATTGTACTTCTGGGATACTAAAGAAATAGACGTAAAGGACATTGTTTGGATGGAATAACTCACTTTTTATTATATCTTCTTCTTCTTCTTTTGGCTTCTCCCTTTATCAGGGGTCACCACAGCGAGTTCAACGTTTCCACCTCACCCTTTCCTCCACATCCTCTACTCTCACTCCAACTCCCTGCATATCTTCATTTACCACAACCAAATAACTCCTCTTTGGTCTTCCTCTCCGTCTCTTGCCTGGCAGTTCCATCTCCAACATCCTCCTACCAATATATCCACTATCCCTTCTCTGCACATGTCCAAACCATCTCAGTCTTCCCTATCGAATTTTGTCTCCCAATTTTCCAACCTGTGCTGTCCCTCTGATGATCTCATTCCTAATCCTGTCCACCCTAGACACTCCTAAAGAGAACCACAACATCTTATGTTCTGCCACCTCCAGCTCTGCTTCCTGTCTCTTTGTCAGTGCCACTGTCTCTAAGCCATACAACAAGGCTGGTCTCACTACTCTCTTATAAATATTTCCTTTCACTTTTGCTGCGACCCTTTTGTCTCACAGCACTCCTGACACTCTTCTCCACCCACTCCATCCTGCCTGTACTCTCTTCTTCACCTCCTTTCCACACTCCCCATTTCCTTGGACAGTTGATCCCAAGTACCTGAACTCCTGTACCTTTGTGACCACTGATCCCTGTAGCCTGACTATTCCACCTGCCTCCCTTTCATTTACACACATGTATTCTGTCTTACTACAGTTGACTTTCATTCCTCTCCTTTCCAGATGATACCTCCACCTCTCCAAGTTCTCTTCTACCTGTTCCCTGTTCTCACTACAGATTCCTGTCTGACCTCATCTGTTAGTCTGTCCATCACCAGAGCAAATAAGAAGGGACTCAGGGCCGATCCTTGATGCAGTCCCACCTCTACCTTGAAGCTATCTGTCACTCCTACAGCACATCTCACCGCTGTCACGCTGTTGTCATACATGTCCTGCACTAATCTAACGTACTTTTCAGCCACTCGAGACTTCCTCATACACCACCACAGTTCCTCCCTTGGCACCCTGTCATAAGCTTTCTCCAAATCCTCAAAGACGCAGTATAGCTCTTTCTGACCATCTCTATACTTCTCCATCAGCAGTCTCAAAGCAAAAATTGCATCCATGGTGCTCTTCCTTGGCATGAAACCATACTGTTGTTCACACACTGTCACCACCTGTCTGAGAATAGCTTCCACAACGTTCTCCCAAATCTTCATTGTGTGGCTCATCAACGTTATGCCCCTGTAAGAGTCACAACTCTGTACATCACCCTTCTGCTTAAAAATCTGTACAAGTAAACTTTTCCTCCATTCCTCCGGCATATTCTCATTCACCAGAATTCCATTGAATAATCTAGTCAAAAACACCACTCCAAGCTCTCTTAGACTTTTCCATACTTCAACCGGTATGTCATCAGGTCCCACTGCCTTTTCATTCTTCATCCTTTTCATAGCTTTCCTCACTTCGTCCTTGCTAATCTTTGCTACATCCTGTTCCACAATTTCTACGCCATCCAACCTTCTTTCCCTTTCATTTTCGACATTCATCAGCTCCTCAAAATACTCCTTCCATCTTTCCCTCACCCTCTCCTCACCCGACAGTACATTTCCATTTCTATCCTTGATCACCCTGACATGCTGCACATCCTTGCCAGCTCTATCTCTCTATCTCGCCAGCAGATACAACTCCTCCTCTCCTTCCCTACTGTCTAACCTGTCATATAACTCATCGTAGGCCATCTGCTTGGACTTTGCTACTTCCCTCTTTTCTCTGTGCCGCATCTCCTTGTACTCCTGCCTACTCTCTTTAGTCCTGTCCCTGTCCCATTTCTTCTTTGCTGACCTCTTTCTCTGAATAACCTTCTGCTCTTCCTCGCTCCACCACCAGGTTTCCTTTGCCTGTCCAGAAGACACACCTAGTACCGTTCTACCCGTCTGTCTAATTACTGTTGCTGCTACTACCCAGTCATCTGGGAGCGCTTTCCTATCACCCAAAGCCTTTCTCAGCTCCTCTCCGAGCTCCTTACAACATTCTTCCTTTCTCAACTTCCATCATTTTGTCCTATGCTCTGCCTTTGTCCTCTCCTAACCACTAGAGCCATCCTGCACACCACCATCCGATGCTGCCTAGCTACACTCTCCCCTGCCACTACCTTACAATCACCAATCTCTTTTAAGCAACCTCTTCTACATAGGATGTAGTCTACCTGTGTGCTCCTCCCTCCACTCTTATAAGTCACCCTATGCTCCTCCTTCTTTTGGAAATATGTGTTAACCACAGCCATTTCCATCCTCTTTGCAAAATCCACCACCATCTGTCCTTCTAAGTTACTATCCTTAACACCAAACCTGCTGATCACTTCCTCATCTCCTTTATTATCTTCACCAACGTGACCATTGAAATCTGCACCAATCACCAGTCTCTCCTCCCTGGGAATGCTCTCAACCACTTCATCTAACTCCCTCCAGAATCTCTCCTTCTCCTCTACTTCACAGCCAACCTGTGGTGCATAGCCACTAACAACATTCACCATTACACCCTCAATTTCCAGCTTCAGACATGTTATCCTATCTGACACCCTTTTCACCTCAACGACATTCTTTACATAGTCCTCCTTCAGGACCACACCAACTCCATTTCTCTTCCTATCCACACCATGGTAGAACAGTTTAAACCCTGCACCAATGCATCGAGCCTTGCTACCCTTCCACTTTGTCTCCTGCACACACAAAACATTGACCTTTCTCCTCTGCATCATATCAGCCAGGTCTCTACCTTTCCCTGTCATCGTCCCTACATTTGGGTTGCTACCCTCAAGTACCTATATTTTTGGCCATTATCTGATTTCTCCTGTCTCTTCAAACATGCCTCCCTTCTTTTCGGTCTTCGCCCAAACAGTAGTCCAATTTCTGCTGGTACCCTGTTTGCTACCAGTACCAGTGGCGGTCGTTGTTAACCCGGGCCGCGACCGATCCGGTATGGTGAAATTATTATGAACTCGCATACTTTATTTGGCAAATGTTTTACACCGGATGCCCTTCCTGACGCAACCCTCACCATTTATCCGGGCTTGGGACCGGCACTAGAAATACCCTGTCTGAGCAAACTAGTGGCTGGTTTACTGTTTATTATATCTGAGATGTTTAAAATAAAGACCATTTGGTATAAATGATACTGGTCAAGTGACACAAGTGGTGAGCCTAGCTGAAATGCCCTCTCAACTCATATATTCAATTCTTCAATCCCTTATATGTTAGTTATTAATTTACAACCACAATTTTTAACCTGATAAATTTTAGCTGTGCAATCTTTATTTTAAAAATACATATTCCTCCACCACTTACTTGACTCGACATGTTACATTTTCTGATTTTTGTGTAAGAAACTAAATATTTATGTAGAATGGATTTATATAATGGATTAACAAAAACCTAATAACCAAGATATTTCAAATTTTTATCCAAAAGACTTTTGTACAGGCACCCTTCCTCAATAACTAGCAACAACACTGGCACTTAGTTTGACCTTTACCTTGTAAATTCTTCATTAATAATAAAATAAGAGAACTTGTTTTCAAAATCCTGAACAGGTGTCAATGCCAGACTAAGTCATTTTCCTTTTCTTTCTGGGTGGATGTGTTCTGGAATTTGATGAAAAAAGTGGTAAAGACATTCTGCTTAAAGGCCAATATATTTTTTTATTAATCTAATTATAATCTAACGATAATACTAGCTAAATATGATATTCATGGAGCCAAATTCTCAAAAAAAACCCTTCTTCTTCTAGGGACTGTGGTAGCCTATAGGTTAAGATACTTTACTTTGTAGGCTACCAGAAGGTCTACCAAGGTGCCACTATTGGGTCCTTGAGTAATGCACTTAACCCACAATTGCCCAGATTGTAAGACTGTATCAATTGTAAGTTGCTCTGGATAAGGGCGTCTGCTAAAATGACATAAATGTAAAATGGAAATATATTTGCAGTCATTCTTTAAAGCTATGCAGATCATTAACTGTTTTAAAACATTATAGTTTTGTCTTAATAGAACACATTGTCTGAGGAGGATTCGTGTTTTGTTTTGTTTTTATATGCTATGTACATTGTAAAAAAAAGTCATTTTTAGTTATATTTCAAAACTTAGATTCATCACTCCATAACCGTCTTTCCACTGATCTTAATTCCAATCTTTGTGAGCGTTAGCATATCTAAGCCTTTTCACCCTGCTCCTCTTCTGAAAAAGTGGTTTCTTGGCTGCTACCCTAGAAATAATCAAGTTTCTACAGACTGTAGAAGGGTCAATTTAGTATCCTGATGAAACAGATGCTGCTATTGCTCAAGAGTAAGGGGAGTAATGCTTTTATTTAAAACAACTCAAAACTGAGATATGATACAAGACAAGCAAATGATGCTTGGCTATACTCAAGGTGTGGGTCAACCACTTAAGCACCATTGCTCTGCTAAACAATATGCGAAATCATCAAGAGCTAAACGAAAGTCAATGTTGATTAGAATGTCTAAAGATTACCTCCAGTTCAATAGGGGGCAGCCAAACACATTAATCTGGATTTCTTACCAGTATAAAAAGTAACAAAGAAAATTTACTATTTTGATCATCCTGCAGCTCCCACTTCCAGAAAGTGTTTTAACGCCATTGTACATCTAAAAGAGCCTTATTTAATAGCAGCATTCAGCATCTGATCCATTTTAACACTAATATTATGGATTAGAAGCTCTTGTCTGCTTTAACACACAAGGTAAGTTTCACTCAAGATTTTAGATTGCAGATACCACCCCAAATATATTCATACTTTCTACATAGTGCACTACATATGTAGTGAGATTAATGCTGGATACACACCACATAGTGCACTACATAGGGAGTGAGGATAATGCTGGATACACACTACATAGTGCACTGCATTCAGAAAACCTCCACCCTCTCCTGGTCCTGTAAAAATGAATAATCAGTAACTCACTTCCTGAAACACCTCTATTGTTCTTTTATCATTAGGTTTGTGAGATCATGAAGACAGAGACTTGTATTACTTCTGATGGAGGAACATATCCAGACCAACAGAATGGAGGATTCCAGAAGAAATCCATAAAAGAGGAGGAAGCTGAAGATAAAGATGATCTGTGTAAGAAATCTTCTTCAAATCCAATCCAATGTGAGAATAAATAAAGTGCTTTTCTTTTGACGTTTCAGGTGGAGGAACATCAAGCTCTGTGGAACATGTCAGCCCTGTAGAACAACAGAATGGAGGATTCCTGAAGAATTTCATAAAAGAGGAAGAAGCTGAAGCTGAAGATTACCTCTGTAAGAGAACAGACTCATTAAAGTCCAGTCTCAGTTTGAATTCTGTTCTAATTCTTAGCTGAACTAAGCTTCATATGGGAATAGAAACCAGTCCCATTGTTTATTATTTACTCTATCTAGCTTCATGTAGGACTGCATCTTGGATTTCCAATATTCCAAGTGTAGAAATAAGGGAAGTGTAAAAACTCAAAGCTCCGCTGGGGGTTTAAAGGGAAATCCTCTTGTACCTGTAAGTTTGATTGATGTGAGAATCATTTCTTTCTTTAGACTGTGAGGAGTGCAGCTGCTTCTTCTTCAACAAGTGTGAGGTTCACGGTCCGGCTCTCTTCATCTCTGATAGCCCCGTTCCCATGGGGGTCAGCGACCGAGCCAGACAAAGCCTTCCTCCAGGGCTAGAGGTTCGGGAGTCTGGTATTCCTGATGCAGGTCTGGGAGTGTTTAATAATGGAGATCCTGTTCCAGTTGGTGCTCACTTTGGACCGTACCAGGGAGAGCTGGTAGATCGAGAGGAAGCCATGAACAGTGCTTATTCTTGGGTGGTGAGTTAGATTATTAAATCTATTGTATGAATTATTAATAAAATCCTGTACAAATGTCCAAATTCTAATGTTTAATGTTGAATGATATTTTGGCAGATCTCCAAGAGCAGTGGGTGTGAGGAATACATAGATTGCTAAGAGAGAGATTCATAGGGCTAACTGGATGCTGTGGAGGAGGTGAGGAAACCCTGCAGAAATCTGTTGGATCTTTGATGATAAGAATGAAAGTGAAATTGTTGATTTGGTGGAGAATCTTCATTCTTCACTCCTCCTATCTGCTTCTGTAACTGATTACTCTTCATGACTTTCTTCAGATATGTGAATTTGATAATCTTACCTCCTTCTGTCTGTAATTGATCTTCATGACTTCTCAGATATGGCAATTGTGCTCGTACTGATGAAGAAAAACAGGAATCTGGTGGTTATGTTCCAGTAATCGAGGTGGAATTTATTACCGCTGCTGTCGGCCCATTAATCCAGGACAGGAGCTCTTGGTGTGTTATGATGAGGGATACGGCAAAAAAAACTCAGCAGTACATTCGACTACATCTGGAAAAACAAGAAAGTGCTCCTCTAATGGTAATGTCCAGTTATTTATTTGATATGGTATATATAATCTGATTGGTTGTGGTTGTATTAGTCTACCCGATTAGGTACATGCTCTTTGCTCAAGGTCCCTATGGTGGCAGTTTGGCCAGAGGAAAAAAAAGGAAAGGAAAAAAAGAACATCACTCCCTAAATTACTAGACAAAAGTTTTGAAAAACATTTGGAACGATTATAGTATATGTTTCAGTTTGGCAAAGAATAACTGGGAAGTATGTAAACGGAAATCTTGAAATGTGTGAGTTTTGATCTTGTAGAAAGTGAATTGGAAGAGCTAACTTTGGGCAGTTTGCAATTATCAACGTCTTAGTAATTAGTGGATAGTTGTCAAACATCTTAATTCAGAACAGAATGGACCCTCGGAATTCAAAAAATTACGTTGTTTGAATGGTGTATATTTCATTTATTGTATTAGGTAAAATTAAATTTGCTCAGTAGGTTCTAGAGTGGGGGAAAAAACGTAATTTAGTCAGCCACTGATTGTGCACGTTCTCCTACTTAGAAAGATGAGAGAGGTTCTGTAATTTTCATCATAGTACACTTCAACTATGAGAGACAAAAATGAGACGGAAAAACAAATTCCAGGAAATCTCCCACTGTCTAGGACTTTTTAAAGAATTTAATTATAAATCATGGGTGGAAAAAAAAAAAGTATGTGATCACTCACGAACAAGCAAGATTTCTGGCTCTCACAATCCTGTAACTTCTTCTTTAAGAAGCTCTTCTGGCCTCCACTCATTACCTTGTATTAATGGCACCTGTTTGACCTCATTATCTGTTATAAAAGACACCTGTCCACAGCCTCAAACAGTCAGACTCCAAACTTCAACCATGGGCCAGACCAAAAGAGCTGTCGAAGGAACCAGGAAGAAAAAATTGTCTGCACCTGGCACCAGGCTGGGAAGAGTGCAATGAATTTCTACAATAGCAAGGCAGGTGGTTAATTGTGAATAAATCAAATGTGGGTGGGGAGCAAATTGTTAAGAAAATGGAGAATGGAAAGACATACAAGACCATTTGATAATCTCCCTCGATCTGGGAACCCCACACAAGATCTCATCCCGTGGGGTCAAAATGATCATGGAGAACGGTGAGCAAAAAAAAATTCCAGAACTACACAGAGGGACCTAATGAATGACCTGTAGAGGAGCTGGGAACCAAACCAAAGGTAACAAAGGGCTACCCCATCGGTAAAACCACTACGCCAAGAGGGACTCAGATCCTGCAGTGACAGGCGTGTCCCCCTGCTTAAGCCAGTACATGTCCAGACCAATCTGAAGTTTGCCAGAGAACAACCATATGGATGATTCAGAAGAGGATTGGGAGAATATCATGTGGTCAGATGAAACTAAAAATAGAAGAATTTTTGGTAAAAACTCAACTCGTCATGTTTGGAGGAAGAAGAATGCTGAGTTGAATCCCAAGAACACCATACCTACTGTGAAGCATGAGGGTGGAAACATCATGCTTTGGGGCTGTTTTTCTGCAAAGGGGACAGGATGACTGATCCGTGTTAAGGGAAGAATGAACGAGGCCATGTATCCTGAGATTGTAAGCCAAAACCTCCTTCCTTCAGTGAGAGCATTGAAGATGAAACGTGGCTGGGGCTTCCAGCATGACAATGATCCCAAACACACCCCTCGGGCAACGAAGGAGTGGCTCCATAAAAAGCATTTCAAGGTAATGGAGTGGCCTAGCCAGTCTCCAGACCTCAGCCCCATAGAACATTTGTGGAGGGAGTTGAAAGTCCGGGTTACTTTGCGGCAGCCCCAAAACATCACTGCTCTAGAGGAGATCTGCATGGAGGAATGGGCCAAAATACCACCTACAGTGTGTGCCAACCTGGTGAAGACTTACAGGAAATCTTACGATGTGATTTTCTCTCTCATTTTTCTAAGTATGAGAACTTGCAGTGTGGCTAAGTATGAGAACTGTCAGTGGCTGACTAAATACTTTTTTGCCCCACTGTATATCACAGTCTAGTGAAATTAAGAACGATACATCGGTTTTTGACTTGGTTCAGAGAATATACATATATTTTTTGGTATATGTCTAATTTGTTATCATTTTTGGGTAAGTTATTAAAGTACTGGATTGTGGGCCAGAAGGTCCAGGATTCAAACCACTGTTGGGTCCTTGAGTAAGGCTCTTAATCCACGACTGCTTTGATTGTAAGACTGTTTCAGTTGTAAATCGCTCTGGATAAAGGCAGGTTTGCCTCATAGTTTTGTTTCTTGTTTCCACCAATTTCTTTTCCAGAAATCAACACCTTGTCTGAAGTCTTCTCCTGCTCCTTGTGTCCACTTTCCTTTGCATCAGAAAATTTCCTCCAAAAACACACCAGGAGATGCCAAAATGCCACAACTGAAATCAAGACTTTGAACACAAAAACCTCCAGTATCCAACAATTATTGTGTGATACTCTCAGCACTGAGGGCCAAATGCTAAAGAAAACCCACCAATGCTCACTGTGTGGGAAGAGCTTTTCCAAGCAGTGCGATCTCCGCAGACACCAGCGTATTCACACGGGAGAGAAACCATATCAGTGCTCAGAGTGTGGGAAGAGCTTTACTCACCAAACATCCTTCCACAGACACAAGCGCATTCACGCGGGAGAGAAATCCTACCTCTGCTCACACTGTGGCAAGAGTTTTACTAAGCTGGGTGTTTTTCATAGACACCAGCGCACTCACACTGAAGTGAAATCCTATTACTGCTCACAGTGTGGCAGGACATTTAGGAAACTGAGTGATTTCTGTAGACACCAGCGCATTCACACTGGAGAGAAACCCTATCAGTGCTCAAACTGCGGGAAGAGCTTCACTGAGAAGTTTAAGCTCCAAATACACCAACACATCCACACTGGAGAGAAACCCTATCAGTGCTCACAGTGTGCCAGGAGCTTTAGCTACCAGAGTTCCCTCCGTGTGCACCAGCGCATTCATACTGGAGAGAAGCCGTATCAGTGCTCAGACTGTGGAAAAGGCTTCGCCGAAAAGTTTAAGCTACAGTCGCACCAACGGATCCACACTGGAGAGAAACCTTATCACTGCTCACAATGTGGGAGGAGCTTTACTCAACTGAGTGTTCTTCAGAGACACCAGCGCATCCACACTGGAGAGAAACCCTATCACTGCCCGCAATGTGGAAAAAGCTTTACTCTGATTGGCAATCTCCGTAGACACCAGAGTATTCATGCTGGAGAGAAGTCTTATCAGTGCATACAGTGTCAGAGGAGCTTTGGGCAAAAGAGTCACCTCCAATCGCACCAGCTCATTCACACCGGAGAGAAACCGTATCGGTGCTTAGAGTGTGGAAAGAGCTTCACTAAAAGTGGTAATCTCAAGAAACACCTGCCCATTCATGCTGGAGAGAAACGTAGCTTTGGCCAACCAAAAACAGTTACGAAACAGGAGTGTGCTGAAAAGGGGCTGTCAGCTTACAATGAATGAATTTTTTTTTAAAACTCTTGTGTACACTGCCTCCCTTTTCAGGCACTATTCCTAAACTCAAGCACTTACTATATTTTACCAGTCATAACTGCATTAATGCTACTGGCAGCAGCCGCTCGTTAAGGTCTTGTTGAGAATTTAAGGAATATTTGAGAAGTTCTAAATAACCAACCTGGAGTACTAAGCTTATCCATTCCTGCAGGTCTCTCTTGAGAAGTTCTAAATAACCAACCTGGAGTACTAAGCTTATCCATTCCTGCAGGTCTCTCTTGAGGTGCTTGTACGGCCTCTTGTACTCTTCAGACTGAACTGCTGCAGCGCATTCTAAAAAAAGGTGGGCCTGCGGAATTTAGGGCTAGTAATGAGGAAAAAAAATGAAACAATGTTGTGATTTCAATTTTGATTTTAATCATGATTTGGTACAAAAGTAGTATCCATGAAAGGATGAGGAGTAAAGTTGGGCAGAGGATCTCCAGTTTATCAGAAAATGTGTAAATAAATGGTTGAAATGTTTAAAAACAATGTTCCTCAAAGAAAGACTGAAAGGGATTTGCTTATTTCTCCCTCTAAAGTGCATAATATCATTGAAGGATTCAAGGAATCTGGATGAATTTCAGAGCATAAAAGGTTAAAACTGAAGAGGTATGATATCTGATCCCTCAGATGGCACTTCATCAAGAACCATCATTCATCAATAGCTGATAGAACCACATTGGCAAAGGATTCCTTTATCAAGCACTACAATGCAGAGTTACATTCAAAAATGCCACTTAAAATGGTATTGTGCTAAAAAAGAAGCCTTATGTTATAACCAGGTCCAGAAGTGGCGTCAACTTCTCTTGGCTCGGAGGCATCTGGGATGGACCATCACACAGTGGATATGGGGACTGTGCTCAGACCCATCAGTATAACAGATCTTTTTTGGACCAAAGATGAAAAGGACTATCCAGTCTATTATGAGGGACCAGGGGTCGGGTCAGGGCCCTTGGTAAAGGCCATTTACACTACTGTGATGCAGCATTAATGGAGAAAAGTACACTAAGATTTTAGAGCGACATTTACTGCCTTCAGTATGACATCTTTATCAGCAACGTGCATGCATTGTTCAACAAGACAATGCAAAACCACATGATGCACACAAAGGCATGACTGTGGAAGAAGAGGGTACGGTTACTGGACTGGCCTGCCTGCAGTTCTGACCTGTCCCCAATAGAGAATGTATGGGGAATTTGGAAATAAAAAGTGTGACATCGACAACCCCGTACAGTTACTCACCTGTTTGCAGGAAGAATGGAACAAAATAACACCTGAAACATTGAATCACATGGTATCCAATAGATATGTTGAAAAGGAGTGGCAACAGTACAAAGTGGTAAATGCTTTATCGTCCCAACTTTTTTTGGAATGTGTTGCAGGCCTGAAATGTGGGAACGGACATTTATTAACAAATGAAATGAACTTAATCAGAAAAAACAGTGTCTTGGGTTCATACAGTCTACAATTGAATAAAGGTCAAAGGAAACATAAGAAACAACAGTGGTTTTTTTATTTTATTTTACATTCCGTCCCAACTTTTTCTTGGTTGGGGTTGTACCACCAGGACCCAATTCTATGTGTATTTACAAGGCAAGTGCTGTTTGTTCTAAAAGGGGTGAAATAGGTACAGTGTTGTAGTGAGTGGTGGTGATGGGAGGGGCTAAATACCAGGAGATTACATTGTGTTCTACTGTAACAATACACACAGTGGGGCAATAAAGTATTTAGTCAGCCACTGATTATGCAAGTTCTCCTACTTAGAAAGATGATAGAGGTCTGTAATTTTCATCATAGCTACACTATGACTCCATGACTTTAGTTCGCTCTTAGATTTATCATCTACGCCGCCCAAGGAGGTTGGGTCCCTTTTTGAGTCTTGGTCCTCCCAAGGTTTCTTCCTAGAACTAGGGAGTTTTTCCTTGCCACTGTCGCCCTAGGCTTGCTCAATTTGAGATTGGACGTAGTTATTAGGAGATAATCTAAACTTGTAAAGTTGCTTTGAGACAATGCTCATTGTAAAAAGCGCTATATAAATAAATCTGACTGGACTTGACTTGACCTTCACGCTTGAGGACAAAATGGAGAAAAAACAAATCCAGGAAACACAATTGTAGGGATTTTTAAAGAATTTAATTGTAAATCATGGTAGCAAAAATAAGTATTTGGTCACCCACAAAACAAGTAAGATTTTCTGGCTCTCAACAGACCTGTAGGCACTTCTTTTAAAGAAGGCTTCTTCCGTCCTCCACTCATTACCTACCTTGTAATAATGGGCAACATGTTTTTGACCTCAGTATTGTATAAAAAGACACCTGTCCACAAGCCTCAAACAGGTCCCAGACTCCAAAACTCAAACCATGGGGCCAAGACCAAAGAGCTGTCGAAGGACAAGCACAAAGAAAATTTTAGACCGTACAGGCAGGCTGGGAAGAGGTGAATCTACACTAGGCAAATCAGGGTAGGTGTGAAAAAAATAAAACTGTGAGGGGGAGCAATTGTAAGAAAATGGAAAGACATTACAAGACCATTGATAATCTCTCCCTCGATTTTCTGGGGCTCCACACAAGATCCTCTCATCCCGTGGGGGTCAAAATGATCCATGAGAACAGTGAGCAGGGAGAAATCCCACTCTATCTACACAGAGGGACCTGATGAAATGACCTGCAGAGAGCTGGGACCACAGTAAACAGGCTAACCATCAGTAAACACACTACGCCATCTAGGGGACGGTCAGATTCCTGCAGTTGCAGGCGTGCCCCCCTGCTTAAGCCAGTACATTTCCAGGGCCAGGCCCCATCTGAAGTTTGCCAAAAGATGCATAGGATGATCCAGAAAGAGGAGTTGGGAGAATATCATGTGGTCAGATGAAACCAAAATAGAACTTTTTGGTAAAAACTCAACTGGATGTGAAAAGGATTGGCCGAGTCGCAGTCCCAGAAACCACCATACATACATGTGGAAGCATTGGGGGGTGGAAAAAACATCATGATTTGGGGCTGTTTTTTCTGTCAGAGGGGACAGTGACTACTGGATCCGTGGTAAGGGAAGAATGGAACGGAGCCATGATATTCGTGAGATTTTAAGCCAAACCTCCTCCATCAGTGAGGAGCATTGAAGATGGAACGTGTGCCGGGGCTTTCCCATCCATGACAATGATCCGCAAACACACCACTCAGGGCTACGAAGGAGTGGCTCCGTAAAAAAAGCATTTCAAGGTCCTGGAGTGGCGCTAGCCAGTCCTTCAGACCTCCTCCCAGGGCCACCCCATAGAAAAATGTTGTGGAGGGAGTTGAAAGTCCGTGTGCCTGCCCCAAAACATCACTGCTCTAGAGGAGATCTGCATGGAGGAATGGGCCAAAATACCAGCTACAGTGTGTGCCAACCTGGTGAAGACTTACAGGAAACGTTTGACCTCTGTCATTGCCAACAAATCTTATGTTACAAAGTATTAAGTTGAACTTAATTTACAATTAAATTCTATAAAAATCCTACAATGTGATTTCCTGGATTTTTTTCTCATTTTGTCTTTTAACAATAACAATAACAATGTCTATTGCAATAGCAACTGTATTTTAACAGTATCCATTTATTACTACCTCTTACTTATGCACCGTTTTGCACATTTCTTTGTGTCGTATTTTCGTATGTGTTGCACTGCAAAGAAGTGGCTTTAATCTCATTGTACATAAGTATAGTGACAATAAAGGCATTCTATTCTATTCTATTGTATTCATAGTTGAAGTGTACCTATGATGAAAATTACAGACCTCACTCATTTTTCTAAGTAGGAGAACTTGCACAATCAGTGGCTTACTAAATACTTTTTTGCCCCAATGTATCCATCCATCTAATTAACAGTAATGAACTCTGGGGTAGATTAGATAGTAAGTGAACAGTCTGTTCTTGTAATGGACATGTGGGATGTTTGAGAAATGTTCAAGAGTATAGACCCGAGCCATTTAACAAGGGACAGATCATTATGGTCAGACGACTGACATGGAACTAATATTACACACTCCTTTTTACAATGTAACAAAAAAAAGTTAATAACTCTTATTTCAAAATGTCTTCAAAAGAAAGAAACAGTTTGTTTGGGTTTGAGATTATAGAAAGTTATAGAAAACTCTTTCAAAAAATCTTGTAGTAAACTTAAATTCACATTTTCCACGTAATGAATCTACATTTTAGAAAAAAAAATGAAAGAAATCGCAAAAAAGATCTTTCAGCTTTATCAGAAATAACAATTCCAGCTTCTTTTGGTTTGTTTTTAGGCATAGAAATGCATAATTTAGTGTCCTTCTCCTGAAGCGAGGTCTGTGTGACTTTGCTTTTTTTTTTAATTAGTTTATGTAATTCTTAAATGTGCAGATGGAGAGTAAAACTATTTTCTCTCTTAAAGTGGTTCTCAATGATATGTTTTTTCATTAACAATGAAATGCTATAATCTTTTGTCCAGCAGAAGGCGACATTATCAGGACTGGATGTGGATCAGGATTAAGAGCTTTGAAAAAACTGGTCCCTGAGGATAGGAATGACCTTCCCTTTTGAGATTCCTACAAATAAAAGGTTTAGAAATGTCAAGAATAATGAAAACTGGGTCTAGTTTGGCCTGTAAAGAGTAATGAGATATGAGTGAGCTATATCAAGAAAACTTGATATAAAAATGACTGTTTTGGGACAGAGCTACCTTAGCTCAGCTAGATGACCTGTTCAGACCTGACCACCATTCCCACAGGAATGCCATGTTTCAGTGTACAATGTCCACAATAATATTGAGAACACTAATAAGAACACATGCATTGCCCTCAATCAGACAATACCACAGTCATTGAGAGGTGGCAATTCTGAAAACCTCTTTTAAAAAGGTGTGCGAAAAACACAACCCTTTGAGTATAGTTTCAGCATTTACAGAAGATAGCTTTCAAGCACCACTGTACATATAGGTACAAAATATGATAGACAAACCATGCACCAAAAGTCACATTCCTGCAATTCTTTCTCTTCCAACAAACATCAAAAAACAAAATCATTCATGTTCCGTGTTACAGGATATAAAGGAAATCTGTGTGTAAGTCATGTAGTAACAGGTCAAACTTCGCATGTGAAGGAACAGCAATAAAGACGCAAAGTTACACGTTGTTAATGTTTTTGTGAAGGCTTGTTACAAAGTTGTTAATCAAAGGCTTGTTAGCCAATTTGAAGTCCCGCTTCAAATTCCAATTCAATAGGGGGCAGCATAGGACCTTAACCTGAACTGCTTACCAGTGTAAAAACTAAAAGAAGAAAAGGCTTCAGATTTAGTCGTCGATCAGCTTCCAGCACCAGAAACTGTTTTTTTGTCTCCATTGTGGATCTAAAAGATTCTTCTTTAATCCCAGCATTCAGCATCTGATCCAGTTTAACACTAATATTGTGGATTAGAAGCTCTTAGCTCTGTTCTGCTTTAACACACAAGGTAAGTTCCACTCAAGCTTCTAGCTGCTCAGATAACAGATACCATCCCAAATAGATTTATTTTTCCTACATAGTGCACTGCATAGGGAGTGAGGTTAATGCTGGATACACACTATGTATATTGTTTATTTATTGTGAAGTGATTATGAATTCTGCCTCAGTTAATCACATTTCTCAATTAAGCAGTTTATGTCTGTATGCTGAGGCTTGGATTTCTGTAAACTTGAAAGTGTGTTGTTTTCTAGAAGCTTCTGGTTTTCTGCTTCTGATGATTTAAACCTTTCTTCAGAAAAGTGAATCAGCTCTATCGTTGTTTGGTCATTAGTTTTGTGAGAGCATGAAGACAGAAACTTGTACGACTTCTGATGGAGGAACATCAACCTCTACAGACCAACAGAATGGGGGATTCCAGAAGAAGTCCATAAAAGAGGAAGAAGCTGAAGATAAAGATGATCTCTGTAAGAAATCTTCTTAAAATCCAATCCAGTCTAAAAGATAAATAAAGTGCTTTTCTTTTAACACTAATGAAATGTAATGAATGGAATTTCAGGTGAAGGAACATCAAGCTCTGTGGGACACATCAGCCCTGTAGAACAACAGAATGGAGGATTCCAGAAGAAGTTCATAAAAGAGGAAGAAGCAGAAGATGAAGATTACCTCTGTAAGGGAACAGACTAATTAAAGTCCAGTCTCAGTTTGAATTCTGTTCTAATTCTTAGCTGAACTAAGTTTCATATGGAAATAGAAACCAGTCCCATTGTTTATTATTTACTCTATCTAGCTTCATGTAGGACTGCATCTTGGATTTCCAATATTCCAAGTGTAGAAATAAAGGAAGTGTAAAAACTCAAAGCTCCACTGGGGGTTTAAAGGGAAATCCACTTGTACCTGTAAGTGTGACTGATGTGAGAATCATTTCTTTCTTTAGACTGTGAGAAGTGCAGCTGCTTTTCTTCAAACAAGTGTGAGGTTCACGGTCCGGCTCTCTTCATCCCTGATAGCCCCCGTTCCCATGGGGGTCAGCGACCGAGCCAGGACAAAGCCTTCCTCCAGGGCTAGAGGTTCGGGAGTCTGGTATTCCTGATGCAGGTCTGGGAGTGTTTTAGTAATGGAGATCCTGTTTCCAGTTGGTGCTCACTTTGGACCGTACCAGGGAGAACTGGTAGATCGAGAGGAAGCCATGAACAGTGCTTATTCTTGGGTGGTGAGTTGGATTATTAAATCTATTGTTTGAATTATTAATAAAATCCTGTAATAATGTAAAAATCTAATGTTTAATGTTCTATAATATTTTGGGCAGATCTCCAAGAGCAGTGAGTGTGAGGAATACATAGATGCTAAGAGAGAGATTCATGCTAACTGGATGAGGTGAGGAAACCCTGCAGAAATCTGTTGGATCTTTGATGATGAGAATGAATGGAAATGGTTTGAGAATCTTAGGTGGAGAATCTTCATCCTCCTTCTGTCTGTAACTGATCTTCATGACTTTCTCAGATATGTGAATTGTGCTCGTACTGAGGAAGAACAGAATCTGGTGGTGTTCCAGTATCGAGGTGGAATTTATTACCGTTGCTGTCGACCTATTAATCCAGGACAGGAGCTCTTGGTGTGTTATGATGAGGGATACGGCAAAAAACTCAGCAGTACATTCGACTACATCTGGAACAGAAAGTGCTCCTCTAATGGTAATGTCACTTTACTTGGGGCTCGTGTACATCCCTGATATAGAGCATTCCTGTTTGGTTTGAGTTCCCAGGAGCTCAGTGCAGATCTCAGAAGCAGTATTATACTTACCAAATCAGGAATTTCATTAATAACATGAAAATGAAAATCCTCCCCAAATGGTAATGTCCAAAGGTTCTACTGTTTTGTTGTTTTGTGGTTTTGAGTCAGTTAGGAGACACAGTAATGGGTTAATTGGTCTGTGAAGTCTGTTTGGAATTTAGCCCAAAAGGTTCTTGGTCACATCTGACCTGAATGCTTGTGAGATATATTGTGAGCCATAAAGACTTGTAAGTCCTTCAGTGTAACCAATGACGTCTTGGTAAGATGGATGATCCTTATCCTCCTCTCACAAGTTATCCAGTTTTGGAGGGATATTTCAATACAGGCAAGGTACTGGGGGTGTAATACAGTATTCTGAGGGATAGTTAAAACATCTGAAATTGTTCCGTATACTACTTCTAACTCTTTCTTTATCCTTGAATTCACGACAACACTTTTCTTACCATGGTGCATACCTTGCTTTACCTTGATGTACTATAGTTTCTACATAATTCAGTGAAAGTGCACCAAGAGTTTGAGGCACGTCTGTATGTAATTATGATTTGTTTGCCGCTTTATTTGCCACTTAGCAATTTAGTTTCATAGTTTTGCTCCCACCCCTTTTTTTATTCCAGAAATGAACAACACCTTGTTGGAAGTCTTCTTCTGCTCCTTGTGTCCACTTTCATTTACATCACAAATTTACCTCCACAAACACATCGGGAGATGCCACAGTAACACAACTGAATACAAGACTCTGACACCCACAAGCAGCTCCAGAAGCCAGCAGTCATTGTTTGGTACTCTCAGTGGTGATAAACAAATGCAGAACAAAAACCACCAGTGCTTACAGTGTGGGAAGAGCTTTAATAGCTCAAGTGATCTCAAGAGACATCAGCGCATTCACACCGGAGATAAACCGTATCAGTGCTCAGAGTGTGGGAGGAGTTTTAGGGAAAATAGTAAGCTCCAAAGGCACGTGCGCTTCCACACTGGAGAGAAACCATATTCCTGCTCACAGTGTGGGAAGAGCTTTGCTCAAATGTGTGATCTCCACAGACACCAGCATATTCACACCGGAGAGAAACCCTATCAGTGTTCAGAGTGTGGGAAAAGGTTTAGACAGGTGAGTGACTTCCATAGGCACCAGCGCGCACATACTGGAGACAAGCCATACCAGTGCTCACAGTGTGGAAAGAGTTTTACTAAACCGAGCGATCTGCATAGACACCAGCGCGTCCACACTGGAGAGAAACCCTATCAGTGCTCACAGTGTGGGAAGACGTATACTCAGCAGAGTACCCTCCATATACACCAGCGGAGTCATACTGGAGAGAAACCATATCACTGCTCACGATGTGGGAAGAGCTTTACTTACTCGAGCGATCTCCATCGACACCGGCGCACTCACACTGGTGAGAAACCATATCAGTGTTCAGGGTGTGGGAGGAGTTTCAGTCAGCAGAGTTCCCTCTATATACATCAGCGCATTCACACTGGAGAGAAACCATATCACTGCTCACAATGTGGGAAGACGTTTACACAGCCGAGTTCCCTCTATATACACCAGCGCTTTCATAGTGGAGAGAAACCTCACCAGTGCTCACAATGTGGGAAGAGTTTTACTTACGTCAGTGATCTGCATAGGCACGAGCGCATTCACACTGGAGAGAAACCGCATCAGTGCTCAGACTGTGGGAAGAGCTTTACTGACAGTGGTAATCTGCAAAAGCATCAACGCATCCACACTGGGAAAAGAAAGTAGTACTGCGCTGAGTGTGGGCACAAGCACTTCCACACTAGCCGGATTTCCATCCCAACGTTTTGCAAATGTCATGCGCATTTCTGAAATTTTGGCAGAAAAAAACGGGAATCAAGTCATGTTGCCATCTACTACAGTTATGCTAGAAAACTTTAGATGACGTGGTCTTACACAGTTAGGGGTGGCATCGAAACAACCAAGAATGGAGAAATTTAACTCAAGTCTTTTAGTGGAATAATCTTCAAAGTCAATTACAATCCTTTTATGGCTGCGTTCAGGGCTGATATGTCTGTGCGTTTGTTTGCCCAGCAGGGCACATGATGCGGCTGCCTTTAACACATCCCACCTCTTCATTCATTCACTTATCCGTGTAATCAGGTACATTACATTTTTCGCAGATAACTTTTACATTCGGTCTGGTTCACTATTAAATCAGATCTAACAAAAGCGATTTTGTTTTGTTTTTGGACTGTTCAGGTGGAACGCAGTTATGACACATCACCGTTTATTCGAGAATCCCTTTTCCATTATCTTTTTCTTATTTCAGCTTTAGCAATATTCTAACTTTTCCACCTTCCCCTAGCGTAAATTGTATTGTGGACTTTTTCCATTCAGATTTTTCTTTTTGGCAGTTTCAAAATTCTCAAAAAGTTGGTGGATGGACAACCTGCTAACGAGTTGAAACCCTATCACTATTTACAGTGTGGGAAGAAATTTGCTTTCCAGTGCCATCTCAGACTATATCGACAAATTCCCTCTGACAATGTGGTATGAGATTTGCTCAGCAGAGTTCCCTCCATATACACCAGCAAAATCAGACTGGGAAGAAACCTTCTTAAACTAAGGTCTTGTTCCTGCAGAACTCCTGCATCACACCTTCTGAAATTGTAAGAAACATTTACATTTACAGCATTTAGCAGACGCCCTTATCCAGAGCGACTTACAATTGATACAGTCTTACAATCCAAGCAATTGTGGGTTAAGGGTCTTGCTCAAGGACCCAACAGTGGCAGAGATGGGATTTGAACCCTGGACCTTCTGGTCCATAGTCCAGTACCTTACCCGCTAGGCTACCACAGTCCCAACATGGGACTGGAACATTGGAGATGAGTTAGGAGAATGTATTCATTTCCCTACATGAAATACTTTTCAGGTGCTTCTGCAGCCTGTTGTATTGTATTGTTTGGTCAAGCGTATCATCATACCCATCCATCGCTGCTGTGACCTGATGATTGGAACTGCCACCTCTTACCTGAACACACTACGCTTATCCCAATATGTACCTTGTTCTCTAAACGACTCAAGCATTGTTTAATTGGACCAAGCCCTCAAGACAAGGGAACGGTCAAGAGTCATTTATCTACAGAAGTCTTCAAAGATGACAGAAGATTCGCCTCTTTATTTATCAGTAATGCTGCCTTCACTGATTTAATAGTAAAACCTGATACCCTGCACTGTATCTTTCTTACCTTGTTCAGTTCAAAAAGTGTCTGACTAAGGTGCTATAGACTGAACTGGGTATGAATTAAGCTAAATCTCAAACCAGTGAGCAAACCTAAGGGGGGGGACAGTTTCAAGGAAGAACTTCTTGAATGTGAGGAGGAAGAAACCTTGGGAGAAGCAGGAGTCTCAAAAGAACCCAACCTCCTCGGGCAGCCTAGATGGCATGTGTGAGAAATAATTCACATAAATACTACATTTGTAGTAATAGTTTAAATACCCAGAAGCTAAATAGAAAAATGAAAACTGATAATGTAATTAATATTTAAAATATGAAATATTTAATAAAGTATTAAATTATTAGTATTTAAATGTATTATTTAATTTAGTATTTAATATTATTAGTGTTAGGATTTAAATAAAGTAATAAATACAATAACATGGAGAATAAGAGTGAGAATCTGCATTATTTAGCCGATTAAACAGTCACTAAGTGCTTGTGCCCTGAGCAGGTAACAGTGTTGGTGGCAGGGCATGCTCAGTCAAGGGGGGGAGGGGTGGTTAGGGTCATCTGAAGCGATCTGGAACTGGAGCCAGAAGAACAGCTTGTAGAGAAAACAGAGCATGTACTTCGTTAGTTGTTAGGAACACAGAGTCTATTAACAGAACACATTTGTGCAAGCATCACAAATGAGACTCCAGCAGCACTAACTATACCAGCAGAGCTAGAACGGGATGAACTAGAAGCCAAACTGTCACCCAATTGCCCTGCTGTGGGGGTGCTGCCAAAGTGGAGGCATCACTATCTGTGCCTGTGGCATCCAGACTTTCTACAACATTCTGTCACTAACCCGTTCAAATGTCTGGATGCACCTCTAAAACTTCAGTCTGTTTTCATCAGACTAGCTACGAGTCTGCACATGTCACATATAAAATGAACTCTAATGATGGATGAAGAGTAACTAAACATTCCGCACTCTGCACAGCAAACAAGTGCTGCAGAAGCCATATTAAAAATGATGAATGAATGAAAAGTACTTAGACTTGGTTGTTGCTGTGGAATGCTGATTGAGGATAATTCCTGAGATGGTTCAGCTAGTAGAGACTTCTAAATTATCTCATTGTGTAACTGTTGTGAATTTCCTCAACACAGAATCCTTTGCCTGATCATTCAGAGTTCATATCCCACACTGCCACTGTTGGACCCTTAATCAGCCCCATTATTCTTCATTTGCTTGGGTTGTATCATATCTCAGTTGTGAGTTACTTTGGATAAAAGCATGTAGCAAGTTAACCAATGATAATGTAGTACATAACAATGTGGATTCAGACTCAAGCTGGATGAGTGAAATGACTCAAAACGTGAAAAGTATTTTAACAATGCTAAGGGAGAATTTTAAGATTTGTAATGTGTACAGGTTTGCATAATGTTAATTTCTTTCCAAAAGAGTAGTTTAGAATTCCGTAAGGTTCTACACTAACTTCCAGTTCAATAGGGGGCGAGACAGCACCTTAACCTAGACTGATTTCCAGTTTTAAAAACATTAAAAAAGACGTTTCTCTTCCAGTAATCCTCCAGCTTCCAGCTCCAGAAAGCGTTTCCTCTAAATTGTGGATGTAAAAGCTTCTTATTTAATCCCAGCATTCAGCTTCTGATCCAGTTTAACACTGATATTGTGGATTAGAAGCTCTTAGCTCTGTTCTGCTTTAACACATAAGGTAAGTTCCACTCAAGCTTCTAGATAACAGATACCATCCCAAATGGATCCACCCTCCCTACATTATGCACTACATGGGGCGTGAGAATAATGCTGGATTCACACTACATAGTGCAGTACGTAGATACATAATGTCTCATAATTTTTAAACACATTTTACTGAAAAAGTGAAAGAAAAATGTTGCAACTTCTGCTAGAAATGTGAGTTGGTAAATACACTTATATTTTTCTGATAACTTTTTCCTGATATTCGCTCAAAACTACTAAAGCTTGTTTCCTGAGAAGTGAAAAATAAAATTAAAATCATTTATCTGAATTACAAATACAAATATGACCAGGTTTAAAATGAAGATTAATGAATATTGTTTAAAAACAAATTATGTAAACCTTACTGAATAAGTGCCGTTGATATCTGTCACGCCGGCGGCGAATTCCTCGCCGCACCGCCAGAGAGCGCCGTCACCCGAGTACTAAGCCGCCATGGCTTCCGGGAGACGGCCATCTTTAAAAGGGCGCGCGTTTCAAACGCTCATTGCGAGGTCTCGTCTCTTGTTCGGCGATTCTAAGCGACTCAGTAACGGTTTGTGCATTATTCTGTCTCTACGTTTTTTGAAACAGGTCACCAACAGGCATGCCGAAGTATGCTTTGTAGGCCTCACACATCTTAGCAGATGCTTCCACAGGAGTACTTTTTCGCTCTTGTCTTTATTAAAATGGCCCATACGTCGTATGAAAAAGTTTGAGCACCCCTGATAATTTTTCATGATTTTTCTTTATAAATCATTGGTTGTCCAGCTCAGGAAATTTCATGTAAATATGTCATATAGCAGATGAACACCAATATTGAGAAGTGAAATTAAGTTTTATAGGTTTTACAGAAAAGTGTGCAGTAATTATTCAAACTAAATTAGGCAGGTGCATAAATTTGGGCACCCCAACAGAAAAATTACATCAATATTTAGTAGATCCTCCTCCTTTGTAGAAAATTATCAGGGGGTGCCCAAACTTTTTCATACGACTGTACATAGCAAAATGCGTCTGCTGGATGTATGCAACCTCTTGATGCCATCTAAATTGACTAAGTTGCTGTGTACTGTAAGGAAAAAGGATGTCTCTCCAAACTCGATAAAAATGGTCAATATTTATTCAATGCAGTATCAAAGTACAAGAGTGTACTGAGGAATCAGCAGAGCAAGACTGATCACCCGGTAGCAGAGTAACACACAATATATACATTTGAAAGTAGTGGTCCTTCCTAAGCTCCTCTTGTAATGGGTGTGGGGTGAAGTGTGAATACTGTCGTTATCAGAATCTGAATAGAGAATGAATTCACACCTGTCTGTCTAGGTCAGTTCCCCTTTGTCTGTGATGGCTGTTGCCCACTTACTATGCAATCCCAATCAATGAGATCATGTCTCTCCGTCTCTCAGGAAGGGCTATAGTGGCCCTATATAACTAGTTATACAGCTACCTACAATTCTGTACAGTCCCAGAAAGTTCTAGATAATTCTGGACAGTTCTAGAAACTTCTTGATAGTTCTCACAATTCCAGAAGCTTCTTAAGTATCTTGAAATATGGCGAATATCCTTAAAAATAGATCAAAATAAAATTATTTCAAAATAAAATGATTTCAAAATATCATTGTGCTGACCACAAAAGCAAAGTTTACAGGGAATAATAACTTTTTTCTATTCATTTAGGGTACAAACAATCAGGAAAACACACTTAACAACTGGGAACAAAAAATTTTTTGAAAATTGTTACATGGTGATTTTGTCAAGAACTTTTTGAGAGTATGAAGACAGAAACTTGTACGACTTCTGATGGAGGAACATCAACCTCTATAGAACAACAGAATGGAGGATTCCAGAAGAAGTTCATAAAAGAGGAAGAAGCTGAAGATAAAGATTACCTCTGTAAGAGAACAGACTCATTCAAGCCAAGTCAAGTCAGACTTATTTATATAGCGCTTTTTTTCAATGGAGCATTGTCTCAAAACAACTTTACAATTTTAGATTATCTCCTAATATCTTCGTCCAATCCCAAATTGAGCAAGCCTAGGGGCAACAGTGGAAAGGAAAAAAACTCCCTAAGTGTTTATGAGGAAGAGACCTTGGGAGGACCAAGACTCAAAAAGGGACCCAACTTCCTTGGGCGGGCGTAGATGATAAATCTAAGAACGAAACTAATTTATCTAAACTAATAAATCATGGAGTCACAGTTCAAGCAAAAATGTAAACTATGCGCATCGTCATTATTAAGCAGTCTGATACACAGAGTCACTCCAGGATCTAGAGTCTAAGCAGGAAAGTCCTTGGCATCCTAGGTATCACTTCTTTGAGTAAACGTATAGAAAAATTGATCTAATAAACATGTTGATGACTTAGACGAGCTGATCAGTGCGGATAGTTCAGTATTAGTAATTGGGGGTAAAAGATTCTAGACTTGATTTACTGTTAATTAAACAGACGTCTTCACTAGTGCTACATCTGAAAGGTAGCTGAATAGTGTTTAGTGATGTGACGAGCATTGAGTTTTATGCCTAATGTTTTCTATCTTATTAAAGAAAGTCATGAAATCATTACTAGTAAAATTACACAGAACAGGAGAATCACTTTCTGTGGGTTTTTTTTTTTTTTCATTTGGAGACTGCATTAAAGAGAAATCTTGGATTACTCTTATTTTTCTCTATGACTGAAGAGAAGTATGCAGCTTTAGCTTTAGTGATGGCATGCTTATACTCTGCCATGCTGTCCCTCCAAGCAGTCTTAAATACCTCCAATTTACTATGTCTCCACTTTGCGCTCTAGATGCCGTGTTCTTTGCTTTAAGGCACGGGTGTGGTCATTATACCATGGTGCTAGACTTTTTTTTCCCCTAATGCGTTTGACCCTAGCAGGAGCAATCGTATCTAGAGTTGAGCGAAGCACATATTCTAATTGGTCATTTACACACTCAAGATGATTGATCTCCATAGGTGTATAAATTTTCAAGTCTGGTAGGTTTTTAATAAACGCAGCTGGTGTAGCAGATGTGATAGTGCTCTTGGTGTGATAACGAGGCAGAAGGATTTTGTTTTATTAGAGATAGCTCAAATACTAAAACATAGTGATCTGAAATCGAATCACTTTGCGGGAAAACATCAGGTTATCTATATTGATACCAAATGTTAATATTAGATCTAAAGTATGATTACATCAAATTCTGAGTGATACCCATGGATTCAAGATTCTAAGATTGTCAAAGTGAATAATGAAATCACCTACAATTAAAGCCTTATCTGTTGACAGTACTTAGCTGGAAAGAAAGTTAGCAAATTCCTGAAGAAATTCTGAATAGGGACCAGGAGGGCGATAAATAGTGATAAGCTGGAAAGAGTGTGGTTTTTGACTTCCATAACGATGGATCAGTCACATTAAGAATCAGTATTTCAAAAGAATTAGCCTTGTAATGGGATTTAGCTGTAACACCTAACTCTTTGTCAAAAATTGTGGCTATGCCTCCCCCCCCCCCCCCCCCCCGACCATTAGGACGAGGGCGATTAGCATGACTGTATCCAGGAGGTGAGGCTTTATTTAAGGCTAAAATATTCATCAGGTCTAATCCAAGTCTCAGTGAGACAGAGAGCGTGTAAGCGTTTATCAGTGATCATTTCATTTACAATTACTGTCTTTGTTTGTAAGTGATCTAATGTTAAGTAATCCTAGCTTTAGTCTAATGTTATTTCTTTGGCAGCTATCTGTGTTTATACTATGAGATTATTAAAACAGACTTTTTTGAGAGCGTTTATGTTTAGGACAGATGCGGGTAACAGACACAGTTTCAATAATGTGGGTTCTGGTGACGGTGCATGGCTACCAGCAGACAGTTGGTTAAGCCTGTCTGTTTGCTGCCTGACCCCTGCTCTGGATAGTCAGCCTCTAACCAATCGGGCCATAAGACTATGGGCAATGTTGCAGGAGATGAGAGCAGCACCCTCCCGAGTGGAATGGACACCATCCCATCCTAAAAGGCCAGGCTTACCCTCAAAGGCTGTCCAATTGTCTATATAGCCCACGTTGTTTTCAGAACACCACTTGGACAGCCAGCAGTTCAACGACCATAACCTGCTGTAGGCTTGGTCACCTCGCCGCATTGACCAGGGCACTACTGCATCGGACATCGCCTTCGCCATTCTAACCACCTCTACAAAATTAGCCTTAGTAACCTCTGACTGACGAAGGCGTATATCATTAGCCCCTACATGAATAACTATCTTAGAGAATCTGCGGCTCTCGAGTTCACTAAGACTCGTCACGATGTCTGGCACTCTGGCTCCTGGGATACATGTAACTCTAGCTGCTGGTGTCCCTAAAGGGGAAGCTAGTTTCACGTGTGGTAAAATAGAGTCACCTATGACCAGAGCTCTTTCAACAGGCTGCTCAGTGGGTGCATCACTGAGGTGGGTAAACCTGTTGGACACGTGAACAGGTAAAGAGTGGTGCTCTCGTGGACTAGCCTTACGACTACGTCGCCGAAACCGTCACCCACTTGCCCTGCTGCGAGGACTCTGCCGGGGTGGGGACACTAACTTCATATTTGGCATCCAGATCTGCTAAGCTAGGAGCTGAGCTAGCCTTCTCTGGCTACAAGTCTACACCTATTACAAATAAAATTTAAACTAATGACGGAGGAAGAATAGCTAAACATGCCACACCCAGCACAGGAAACAAGCATAGCAGAAGCCACGTTAATACAATTAATTAATTAATTTAAAAGGTTCTTAGCTTCGAGTGGTGTTGTGGGGTGCCGATTGAAAATATTGTTCAGCCGATGGTACGCTGCAGCTGATGGTCCAATGCAATTCCTGAATTGACACTAATGAGTCTGGGTTGCCAGATCCTCATAATCTTCGCGTCAGTGGTCAGCATTCTCTCTCATCGTTCTAATACTAACAATGAAACTCTTTAGAGTCAACAAGTAACCTAATGCATCCAGTCTCAGTTTGAATTCTGTTTTAAAACTTAGCTGAACTAAGCTTCATATGGGAATAGAAACCAGTCCCATTGTTTATTATTTACTCTATCTAGCTTCATTTGGACTGTATCTTGGATTTCCAATATTCCAAGTGTAGAAATAAAGGAAGTGTGAAAAACACAGTCCTCTTGCACCTGTAAGTGTGATTGATGTGAGAATCATTTCTTTCTTTAGACTGTGAGGAGTGCAGCTGCTTCTTCTTCAACAAGTGTGAGGTTCACGGTCCGGCTCTCTTCATCCCTGATAGCCCCGTTCCCATGGGGGTCAGCGACCGAGCCAGACAAAGCCTTCCTCCTGGGCTAGAGGTTCGGGAGTCTGGTATTCCTGATGCAGGTCTGGGAGTGTTTAATAATGGAGATCCTGTTCCAGTTGGTGCTCACTTTGGACCGTACCAGGGAGAACTGGTAGATCGAGAGGAAGCCATGAACAGTGCTTATTCTTGGGTGGTGAGTTAGGTTATTAAATCTGCTGCATGAGTTATTAATAAAATCCTGTACAAATGTCCAGTGTAATGTTTAATATTCAATAATGTTTTGTGCAGATCTCCAAGAGCAGTGAGTGTGAGGAATTCATAGATGCTAAGAGAGAGATTCATGCTAACTGGATGAGGTGAGGAAACCCTGCAGAAATATGTTGAATCTTTGATGATAAGAATGAGTTGAAATGGTTTGATTTGGTGGAGAATCTTCATCCTCCTTCTGTCTGTAACTGATCTTCATGACTTTCTCAGATATGTGAATTGTGCTCGTACTGATGAAGAACAATCTGGTGGTGTTCCAGCATCAAGATGGAATTTATTACCGTTGCTTTCGACCTATTAATCCAGGACAGGAGCTCTTGGTGTGTTATGATGAGGGATACGGCAAAAACCTCAGCAGTACATTCGACTACATCTGGAACAGAAAGTGCTCCTCTAATGGTAATGTCCAAACAATATGCTTTTATTATGGCTTCTTGGTTTTGAGTCATACAGCTGATTCAGTCTTACAGTGTACAATACAAGCTGTTGTGGATTTTGGTACTTGCTGAAGAACCCAAGAGTGGTGACCTGGCAATGCCATATTCCAGTATCTTAACAGCTGCATCAATAACAAGTTTGAGAAGGTCTGGTGGTGTTTTTATGGATTTGTCTCCACCAGATTTGCATCTATGTATTTATATAGAATATTTACTGCTTTTCCTTGCAGAACTTTTATTTCAGTCATATTTTGTTGTCTGTGTGAATGGACTGTTTTCTTCAGGATTTTTAATTGGATTTAGATCAGTGTCCTGGCCACTCACGGACATTCACATTCTTTTCATTAGGCCATTCCATATTCTTGGAAGTGTGTTTGGTGGTCATTGTTGTGCTGAAAGATGAACCACTTGTCCAAAAATGTTGAGCAACATTTTTCTTCAGGAATTTGGATGTATGTGGCATCACCGTTCTTACTTCAGGTGATGTGACGATGTGCCTGGATTTCAGTCCAAAAGTCCAAAGACACTTTATTGGTCCATTTTTATCCCAGATCCCTGTTTTAAGCTCTTGGTGAATTGTGTATGTTAACATACAATACAAGCAGTGAGATTATTAATGAGAAGATGGGCCATGTAACAATTTTGTTTCATAGTGTTGCTTTGTTTTTGTTTTTTCTAAATTTCTGATCCAGAAATGAACACAACCTTGTTGGAAGTCTTCTCCTGCACCGTTTGTTTATTTTCCTTTAGGTCAAAAGTTTACCTCCAGAAACACATCAAGAGATGCCACGATGACACAACTGAACATGGGACTCTGATGGCCACAAACAGCTCCGGTGGCCAACAATCATTGTGTGGTTCTCTTAGCACTGAGAGACAAAAGCAGATAAAAATACAATAGTGCTCACAATGTGGGAAGAGCTTTCCAAGAAAAGGTGATCTCCAGAGACACCAGCGCATTCACTCTGGAGAGAAACCATATCACTGCTCACAGTGTGGGAGAAGGTTCAGTCAGCAGAGTTCTCAGTGTGTGAAGACGTTTCCATTCCCTAGTGATCTCCTTAGACACCAGCGCATTCACACTGGAGAGAAACCATACCAATGCTTAGAGTGTGAGAAAAGCTTTTCTGATAGAGGTAATCTACAAAATCACCAACGCATCCACAACAGAGAGAAACCGTTTTTCTGCTCACTTTGTGGGAAGAACTTTAATGAACAGGATCATCTCCAGACACACCAGCGCCTCCACACCGGAGACAGACCATATAACTGCTCACAGTGTGGGAAGAACTTTGAGTTCCCTTCATAGACACCAGAGCGTTCACACTGGAGAGAAACCATATCAGTGTTCAGTATGTGGGAAGAGTTTCACTGAAAATGGTAATCTCCAAAAGCACCAACGCACTCACACTGGAGAAAAACCATATTCCTTCTCAGAGTGTGGAAAGAGCTTTACACAGCAGAGTTCCCTCTATGTACATCAGCACCTTCACACCGGAGAGAAACCATATCACTGCTCACAGTGTGGGAAGAGGTTTCCATTCCCGAGTGATCTCCTTAGACACCAGCGCACTCACACTGGAGAGAAACCGTATCAGTGCTCAGAGTGTGGGAAGAGCTTTACTATAAGTGGTAATCTTCAAAAGCACCAACGTATCCACACTGGAGAGAAACTGCATTCCTGACCACAGTGCAGGAAGAGTTTTCTTAAACTCAGTGATGTGCGTAGACAATACTGTATCCATACCGACGAAAAACCATATCAGTTCTTGTACACTGAAAACATTCCCACAGGAGAAAATCCGTTACGGAGTTACGCTGACTATAGTAATCTCCAGCTAAAGCAGTGCACTCACACAGGCGGTTCCTCTGTCAGTGCTTAGTGTGCAAAAATTTCACTAAAAGTATTAAACATTTCACCTAGGCCAAATCCACTTATACGTGACAATATACGAAAAGAGAATGTAAAGAATTCAGATGAATTTAAAAATAACCCTCTTTGAAATTCTCTCAGGTTCTTCTTCAACCCCTTGTAGTCTCTAGATTAGCATTCAATATTCTTCTGTCAGGTCTTCACATGAGAATCATCAGACTCATCTAATGCTGCTGCCTGGTGATTAGAACTGCCACCCCTTTCCTGAACACACTACTCTTACCCCAATCTGTGCCTTGTGTCCTCCAAGACTCAAGCATTGCTTGTCTGAACCCAGCCCTCAAGACAAGGGAGATATCAAGAATCTTATGTCTACAGCACTCAGATGGTGGACTGAACTTCCTGTAGTTTTCTGAATGGTGCACGATCTTGTAGTCGTCAAAGGTTAACTGAGGATTCACCTCTTTTTTTAGCAGAAATGCTGCCTTCACTGATTTAATAATAATAAAACTGTTGTCCTAGACTTTCTTTCTTGGTTCTGTGTTTATTACTTGAAGATCAAGCTGGGTCTGAATTGGGCTGCAACTCAAATCCGGAATCAATATTAATGTACTACAGTAGAATGTGGGTTCTGACTTCTGATTAGATATTAGTATCAAATTAATTAATATATACTGAATAAAATCATTAGTCACTATCAATAACAATTGTAATACCAAGTCTAGGAATGGTTGCTTTGATTAATATTTTTACAACAGTTTGTGTGTTCTGCTTTGAACAAGGAAATGCCTCAACCCACATAGAAGACCAAAAGGTATTTTACTGTCCACAGATTGGCATATGGGACTGTGGTGCCCTAGCGGTTAAGGTACTGGAATATGGACCAAAAGGTCCAGGGTTCAAATCCCACCTCTGCCAAGCTGCCTCTGTCCTTGAGTAAGACCCTTAACCCACAATTGCTTGGATTGTAAGATTGTATCAATTGTAAGTTGCTCTGGATAAGGGCGTCTGCTAAATGCTGTAAATGTAAATGCCATCTAAATGTATATGACATCTACAGTGGTGCTTGAAAGTTTGTGAACCCCTTAGAATTTTCTGTATTTCTGCATAAATATGACCAAAACGTCATTAGATTTTCACACAAGTCCTAAAAGTAGATAAAAAACCCAGTTAAACAAATGAGACAAAAATATTATACTTGGTCATTTATTTATTGAGGACTGTTTTATTATTTATTTACTGTTTTGCTGCATCTGTGCCAGGACAGCATGCCATCATTGATGGAACAATGAATTCTGAATGATATCAGAGAATTTTAAAGGAAAATGTCAGGACACACACCAGATACTGAAAGCAAAGGGTCACATACTTTTGCCACTCACTAATATGTAATATTGGATCATTTTCCTCAATAAATAAATGACCAAGTATAATATTTTTGTCTCATTTGTTTAACTTTGTTCTCTTTATCTACTTGTGTGAGAATCTGATGATGTTTTAGGTCATATTTATGCAGAAATATAGAAATTTCTAAAGGGTTCACAAACTTTCAAGCACCACTGTATCTGGAAATGTTGGAAGGTGCCAACAAGTTCAACACTGACACTCTTGGACCCATGAGCAAAGCCAGTAAACTTCATTTGGATTTTTGCTTGAATTTCATCTGAGTTGTGAGATAAATAAATTAAATGTCAATTTCATAAATATATTAATGTCAATTTAGTACAGTAGGATGTGGGTTCAGACTTTTCCTCAGAACATGGTAGTATAACCCAGAGGAAATAAATTCTCTAAATAAGGTCTTAAGTTTGTCTCCTTTACTTCTCCTAGACATAATTAATGCATGTTTGAGATCAATGTGAGATTTAAGCTTATTTCGCCTGTTTCTGAAATTTGTCTCCTGAGAAACAACGCTTGAATTTTCAAAATCTCATTTCTTAACTTCTTCTTAAGTTTGTTTTAAGTTCGTCTCATCTCAGATTTGTCTCATCATGCAAAACATGAGAAACATTTGAGATCTTAAATCAAACTTATAGTTGTCTCACAGAAGACTTGCCTGTTTTATGTCTCATCCTAGACTTATGATACTATTTACATAAGAAACATTTAAGATCTCATAATTGCCTTTTTTCGGTCTCTTCTAACAAGTCAAAGTTCACCTTATTGTTGACTCATAACAAGAAATCCATAAGAAACAGCGAATTCCCAATTTTCTGAATATACCTTGATAAACTTATCTGTCATTAATGATACTCAAATCTATTTATTTTGAGAAAGTAATTCTAAATAAAATCACAATTCAAATCTCCATATGTGTATGTTAAAGTACACAAGTTTATTTTCTGCACAATTTACATTTACTTACAGGTGTAGATAAGGCAACAAAAAAAGTATCCAAAGACTGAAAAAACTAAATACAATTTCAAATATTTGCTTCCATGTTTCTATCAGAGCCAATTCTATTCTGTTGCTCTTCATGCTTGGTGTTCTTAGTTATATTACAAAACCTTCAAGAATTAAATGTTAAACTGTCACTGTGTTCCCTGACAGTATGATGGACTTTAATTAAAATAGAATTAAAATTATTCAGTGCCTGACTCACTTTCAAATTCATCACTCATTCTTCTCGCATTGACTTATTCCACACAAGCAACTCCATTATACTGCATATATGAAAATCTACAATCCATCCAATAGTAGCTCTGATCATGCCTCAATTACTTTTAATTTTAGTGACATACACAAAAAACTACAACCAGGCCAAGATGGTGATTTAATACATCACTCATCAAAGACAAAGAATTCAATATTCAACATACAAATACTTCAATTAATTCAATAAAAAAAAATCATTCATAGGACACACATTACTCAATACAAAATGTTTCAAATGGGATTAGTAATTTTCAATTAAGTAATTTTAGTAATGTACACAGTGCTGTGTAAAAAACAAAACTGACGACTACCTTCACTCGTTTCCAGACTTGCAGACTAGTCCACAAATTCTGGGGAAAAGTAACTTCAAAATTATCTCTGAGTCTGGGGAGCAACATTCCTATGTCACCCTTCGTATGTCTATTTAGGAAACCTCTCAGTGGTAGAATCACTAATCGAAAGCACACAATTCCATTACTTATATTGTTAAGTATAGCAACAAACAACAACAAAAATACTACTAAATTTGAAAGATAAAAAAAATTACCCACACACAATGGATCATCTAGCCCGCCCATTAAAGAGCACCTAGCCTCAGCTGCAAACCGAAACAAATTAGGCACTTTAATCTAGTCTTCTCATAATAATGAATTTTTGTGTAGTAGTGGCCCTATAACATAATAATTAAAAAGCAACTTGCACTCTCTCAAATGCAATTTGTTAGCAAATGTACATTATGATTTTTTTTTTCTTTCACTGTCTCTGTATATTGTTTGTAGGCATAAATGTACGCATTTATATTTAAATTGTCCACTCGGTATATCATAATTCACTTATTACATTGATTGAGTAAGGAGTAGGATACACAGTATCATGTGTGCAGTGCTGTGAATTATTATCATCAGTATTATTATTATTTTTTCCTCCGACCCTATCCTGTATACTGTCTGTCTTGTCAGTCATGATTATTTATGTGTTGATTGTTTGTAACTCTTTCACCTTATTTTGGTTGTCCTGTGTACTGGCCTGATTTGTTGCCATTATTACTGTTGTTTTTTTTTTCTTTTTTACCTTGCTTATTTGTCTTGCATATAGCTTGTCTGTCATAATTATTTTGTCTATATGCTGTTATTTTTGTAATTAAAAATACGTACGGGGGCCAGGCGGTGCTAAATGCCTCTCTGTGGAGCTTAAACACTCGTACACGGGGCTAACGTACACGGCGGGCCCAGGTACAGGGCTAGGGGGCGTCAAACGCTCAAACATGGGGTCTAACTGCCCAGGTGCGGAGCGTAAATGCACGGCGAACCCAAGTTCAGAGCTAAAGGGCGCTGGCTGCTCATTTTTTGAGCTGACAAGCTCAGCACGCTCTTGAATGGGGTTTGGCGAAGCTAAATGCCTCAACGTGGAGCCTTGTTGCTCAGACACGGGGCTTAACGGCGCATTGGGCTCCTGTACAGGGCCAGGGGGCGCTAAATGCCTCTCCGTGGAGCTTAATAGCTCTAACACAGGGCTTGCGTGCGCGGCAGGCCCAGGTACAGGGCTAGGAGGCGCCATTCGCTCTGGCACAGGGACTAACTGCCCTAGTGCGGAGCTTGAGTGCGCGACGAGCCCAGGTTCAAAGCTGGGGGGCGCTGTGCGCTCCATCTCCCAGCTAGAGCATGCAGTGCGCTCATGAACGGGGCTAGGTGGTGCTAAAGGCTTTGGCACAGGGTCTGACTGCCCAGGTGCGGAGCTTGAGTGCATGAAGAGCCCAGGTTCAAAGCTGGGGGGCGCAGTGTGCTCCATCTCCCAGCTGGAGCATGCAATGCGCTCGTGAACGGGGCTAGGTGGCGCTGGCATGGGACCGGGTGGACATGAGCCATTGAAAATGAAATCAGTCCTCTTCCTCTGACGCTCCTTAATGCGGACCTCTGCCAGCCAGGTCAGCTCGAAAAGGTTGCGCAGGGAAGAGGCAGGTGGAAGACAACACAGCTCGATATCCACGCCATGATTGAACCCCGATCTAAAGTACTCAATAAGGGCCGGTCCATGCAAGCCACTCTCTGTGGCTAGGGTGCTGAATTCAGCCACATATTCCTGCACCCCCCGGAAACCTTGAGTGATTTCAAATACACTAATTGGTTCGGTGTCAGGAACAAGTGGCTGAGGGTCAAAATAGGCTATGCCGCACTGTAGTCCTATTTGAGCCCTTGAAGAACGCCGGCGGTTACTACGGCGAGGACTGGGCAATTTGGGATGGTCAGGAAAGAAAAAGTCATCAGTGACTTGGCCAACGTCACTGAACGGCCCCCCAAAAGCCAGCCGTGACCCGGGTAGCGAAACCCACCGTCTGCGGCGTATGGTGACCTCCAAATTGGACGTCCAGGAGCTAATGCTGGGTCCCCTGGCTGGTCGGATCATTCTGTCACGGGGGTGCGCCATTTAGAAAAATGACGAACCCCAAAATCTGAAAAAGCAGGTTTGGGACCCAAGTGCAGTTAGCTCCAGATGGTATTATTGAACTGAAATGAAATTAAATAAATAAAACTGAATTAAATAAATATAAATGAATGAATAACAAAAATAATGTGAGGCTCTGTGTGTGTGTACTAAAGCAGCAAATGTGCAAGCAGTATACACACACACAGAGACGTCACCGGAGTGCTTCAAAAGGAGAGCGGGAAAAAGAGGAGAAAGGCGGAGGGAATTCCCCCCGGCTTGCGTCACCGCTGAACACACGCACACTCAGAGCTGTGTCACAGTCTGCAGAGCGGGGAGCGGGGAAGGGCGGAGCTACAGCCCGGCCGCATAGCGCAGAGGAAGCGAGGGAAGGGAAGCAGACGGAGTGGAGCTGCAAGATGGAAATTAAAACAGCGCAAAAACACTTCTCCTACACTATTTAATTTCCTTATCAATTCACCTCACGCATCGCTGCGTTAGGAAATCGTGCGCTCCTTCGCGAGCGCAGATTGTCCACTTAATCCCTACAAAATAAATAAAAAGCGAAGAAACAAAAACATGAAATGAAAAGGAAGCGCGACACTCTGAAACAGAGCGGGGAGTGAGACGTGTGAGGTCTCGGTGCACGCTCGGCCAGCGAGTCCTTATTAATGATGCTTTAGCGAGGATCGGGGCTTACAAAGCGTGTCAGGAGTCGAATGATCCGACACTTGCTTCCTCAGGCGAAGCTCTTAAATAGCCAGAGGAAGCAGGTGAGGATCATTAGCTGTAATCAGCTGCCTTGCTGACGGGGCGACCGATTACAGAAGCTGTCATAGATGCCACCGTCAAAAGTAGCTCAACGCTGACCTCTAGAGTCGAGCCGGTGACACCTGTGACATATTTATAGTCAACACTGTGAAGAATAGTTCAAAATGGCTTAAACCATTAAAGTCCACAGAACGAACTGCAACCTTTAAACCTAGTGGCCCAACTAAAGACAGCACAGAGCATCTGACGCGATGCCCTCCGTTCGGCTATTGGTCAGAACCAGCTCATTAGCATACTGTGGTAACAAACATGGCGGATACTGCGGCTTGTAAGGGAAAGCGGTTTTCTTAGTTATTGGTAATTAAATACTTCATATACTCGCCTAAACTGGATTGGTAAACATTCTGTTTTAAACATGTACATTGTTTACGATAAAGGACTTAACTTTCGGTAACTTCTTAGAAGTTCGTGCGTGTTTTTGAACTCCAGCGTGCGGGAGCTTAGCTAACAGTCCGGTGAGATGCTGAGCCACAGAGTGAGTTACTGCTGTCGCAGAGCTTCATTCTCCTCACGGCCGCTGCTGTTCTGTGGCTGGAATCGTAGTTTGGTAAGTATTTTTGAAGTTATTAT
>JAJAGP010002840.1:75729-95876 GCA_025084515.1 Ancistrus triradiatus
AAATTGGGTTTTATTCAGCTTTAACATGTTTATTACTTGTTTATGGTTTGTATTTGATTGTGCGCTTTGTGTCTCTTGTTTTTACTTTAATTTCTAAAAGGTTTTTCTTGCTTTGGGGTCATATTCAACTGGTTTTTGTAAGAGGTGCCAAGTTTTTATTTCAGGATCACAGCACATCAACTTCAGTCTGAATGACATCTCACTAAAACCATCTGTTTTTATGAATGAGCTGCTGTCATTAACACGTGTGTGAGATTGGGGTTTGTCCAAAGTTCTGTTAACATGTTCATCCATATTGTTTCCAATGACTTTTCTTTGGGTTTTGTTCCTTGTCTGTTATTTGATTCTCTGCTTTGAGGGTTTCTCATGTTTGTTTACCTTATTTTTAAAAGGTTTTTCCTCATTTCGGATCATTCAGATGTTTGCTGTTGTGTATTCCAAGTTCACAGCACATCCCCTGTATAACCAACTTCAGTCTGAACGACACTGTCTCTCTGTGAAAACTTCTGTTTTTATGAATGAGCTCCAGTCCTTAACATGATCATCTGTGTGTATTGTGTTTTTGGGGTTGGGGACCTTGGTAGGTCTTCATGATGGTGTTTGGTTTTTTGTGTGGTGGTTTTTTTTTTGTTTTTTTTTTGGGTGTGTTCAACCATACTGTAGTCCTGATGTTATTGTTTCCTGGTAATATTTTTCCCCTCCTCGTGTTAAGACTTTGGGTTTTGTTACTCTTGTTCATTTCACCCTTTTTTATTTTTTTTGGCTCTGCGTTGAGGGTTGGTCTCATGTATGTACTTTAATTTCCAAAAGGTTTTTCCTTCATTTGGGATCGTATTCAGATCATTTTTATAAGATGTGTTTGGGTTTTGTTTGAGTTGCAGCACATCACCTATAGAACTAACTTTACCTTCAGTCTGAATGACTTCATCTCACTAAAAGCATCTGTATTAATGAATGAGCTGCTATTCATACACATGTATGATCATGTGTATTGTTTCTGTGGTTGGGATTATGCCAAGGTCTCTCTTGTTTTTGTAAAGTTTGCAATAAATGTTGCTGCAGACTTTATACTTTTGTTCTCCTTTACGTTTGTCTGGTGTGTTTGGTTCTCTGCCTCAAGGGTGTTTCATGTTTGTATTTTTAAGTTTAGGATCATATTCAGGTGATTTTTATTCAAGGGTTGAACATATTCAAGAGGCTTGTTTTTTTTTTTTTCTTTCAGGACCACTTTTACCTTTTATCTTGACCATCTGTGTGTTTTAAGGTTCATTTGTTTTTAACTTGATTGAGTCAAGTACAACCTCTAATTTCGTTGTAATATGTAAAGGTGACAATGACAAAGTCCTTACCTTATTGATCATGTGTATTGTTTGTGTGGTTGGAGTTTGTCCAAATGCCTTTATGACCATATTGTCCTATTAGTAGGGTGTTCACTTTGGTTTTTGTTCTGCTTTTATATTTTAACTAGTGTATTGTTTGTATTTTGATTCTTGGTGGGTAATGTTTTTATTAAAGGTGTGACTCCCCCCTTATTTCCGTACCACAGCCCATCACCTGCATAACTTCATCTGTGTTTACTAATGAGCTGCAGCCGATAACGGATACATGTTTCTGTGGTTGTGGGTTAGCCAAAGTTTTTTTTAAGATTGATTTTTTTTCGTACCACATTTTTACCCTGCTGTTGTAAATGTTTTTTGTTTTTAAAGACTTTGTATTTTTCTCTACGGTGAGAGGTTTCTCTCATTTGTATACTTAATTTCTAAAAGGTATTTCTTGAGTTGGAATGAGTCACAATGGGTTTAGTGGTGTTGCTTTGATCTGTTTTAAGATCACAGTGCATCACCTGTAACTAACTTTGCTTTCAGTCTCAATGACTTCATCTCTCTGTAAAAGCGTCTGTGTTTATGTATGAGCTGCCGTCATTAACACACATTATCAGCTGTGGCTATTGTAGTGATAGCAGTCTTGTCTTATGTAACTCAGTTTGTAGTACTTTATTTTATTTTGACAATTGCCCCTGTTTCAGCAAAGGATTTACTTTTGTTTGTTTGTTGATGTGCTCAGGTTCATGGTCTTTTTTTTTAGTGTGGGAGAATAAAGCTTGTTTTGTTATTATCATTGTGTGTCATAGCAATGTACCTGATGTCCTGGAAATGTTAGTGACGTTTGGTCTGTTTTAGTTTTTGCCTGGTATTGAAACTGATCTCTGGTTTGAAAAGATGAGGGTCAGTGGTGTTTTAGGGCTATAAATGCTGGCCTGAATACTTTTATGCTCGTTTTACTTGTTTGTTCTGTTCACGCATTGTTTTTGTATTGTGATTGTAAAATGCTGCTGCTTTGTGACTCTTCCTTTCCGATCACTACTGATTAAAATAAAAAGATTGTTTTTTTTTTTTTGTTGTTGTTTTTTTTCTTCTTAAATATGTTAAATATAAAGAGCCCTTTGTGTTTGTAACAATTAAGCACCAGCCCCACTCCACCTCTCTTTCACCCCTAACTTGTGATTTAGGGCAAAATAAATGCACGAACACTATTGCTTAACAGGTAAGGCCTGGTTTTAAAGGTCTGACGAAGGTTTCTTTTCTCATATCCGCGAGTAGATGTAAAAATTTGTTGTTCAAGCTCCCTTTGCACCCTGGTTCCTGCTTCATTAGAGTTTTATCCGCAACAACTTTGAACCATGTGCGAGTCCGTCAATAAAGCCATGCTTCCAAAGTGGCGCTGGAAGTGGCGTGTGCTTACTGTTCATTAGAAGAGGGCTCAAGCCGGGCCGCAGTCCAGCCGGAGACCCGCTGTTGACTCGGGGATCATCCATCTGGCGCTGTGATGGCCTGTTTAGATCAGTGGAGCAGAACCTCTACAAACATCCAACAGGCCTCATTTTTGGCGCAGAAAAGTGAACGGACATCCTCAACAAAAGCGAAGCGTCCCGTTTTCCTCCCACGTTTCCCGGCCAGGTCAGGATCCCGCAGGAGGCTCTGGAGCCTAATCCCGAATTCAGTAGCTATACAGATGGAGGAACGGCCCGGACAGAGCATCAGTCCAGCACAGGGCCCTGTATCCTAAACGCACCATTCACAGCTCTTAAATCCCACCGAGTCACTGGAGCTGCTTGTTTTGAACCAACTGATGATTGTTGTTACTATATATATAAATGGAAATATAAAACGTTGACTCGTGAGACCCGCAAAAACAAGCGAGGCGTTAAACTGTTCTATGCGTTTCTAGGATCTGACCGGATTACCTCATATTCTTATATTATGTGTAGTATTTCCCAGTTTATAGGAGATGTTTTAGGCTTTGTTCTGCTTGACAGTTTTTTAAATACTTGTTTGCGTGTTTTAAAACAGTTACTGGGGTTTAATGAAGGCCTGAAGTTAAGTTGTTCTAATTCTGAAGCTCAGAATAAACGGCCTGTGAAGGAAAGTTGCTGCTGAAGCTGAGCTGCAGCTCTTCTGTACGTACCTTTAATCCAGCCATAGTAAAGCCTGTAGCTTTGCCTTTATTTTAAAAGAATGTAGGTCTATAATTATGTAATTTAAATTTCATACAAAGCAACTCAACACGTCTAGAATCACCTGCTCGCCAGACACTAAAATACTTTTAAATCACTATTAATTAAAAATAAAACACGTTTTATGTTGATTGGACATTAGAAGATCTAGTTAGATTAATTAGATGAGTGTTTTTAACTATCAATTGGACTATGTACATATATGGTCGATTACATGTAATCATCTCGCGGTTATTACTATTTTTTTTAACCGGGGTTTTTTATTCAGCATTAATGTGTTTATTACGTGTTAGGACGCTTTTCGATTACACGTTAGTTAATGTTTTTTTTAGTTTTTTAAGTTTATTTTAATTAACTTACGGTAGTAGTATTCTTAATTCACTTACCTTTCTCATTGAATTCGATGTATCCGGTGCAGCACGTCGGTGGATGCTGGTGGTCGGTGCCTGCGCTGGTCTGCTCCTCGCCGGGTTTGATGTTGGTTGTCCTTGCGCTGTAACCTGTAATGTGAAACACGTTAACTTACCTGTTGTGCCACTGAGTTGGATGAGTCGGGCCGCTCAGAAGCTCTGCTTTGTCTTTGCTTTCGCTGTTCTCTGAGTGGTTTTTTTTTTTTTTCAATATCTCCTCAGTGACTTGAAGTAGCCTAAAATAGCCTGAAATAGAGCTAAATGACCCTTAGAACGCCCCCTTTCCACTCTCTTCTCATAGCTCAGAGGTTAAGTCAGTGGCTGTACGTCTGGAGATCCGAGTTCGAGTCAGACTTCAGACCAAAAGAAACAGCTCTCTCTTTTAAAATCCTAGTTTCAAAGATTCATTAGTTCATTTTCTCCTCCGTTCCTCAAAAGTAAAAGCTAAATGAGCTTTAGAACGCCCTGCATCCAACCTTGACTCATAGCTCAGTGGGTTAAAATCGACAGGCTGTGAAGAGAACGAGCAGGGTTCAAATCCACCTGCAGTGTAGGATAGGTGAAGAGAGAAAGATTAGTTTTAGAGTGCTGCCCTAAAAGGGTTCTTCCTGACTTTTCTCCTCCGTTCCTGAGAAGTAAAAATTAAATGAGCTGTGGAAAGGGCCGACTGCAACCTGGTCTTGTAGCTCAGTGGGTTAAGGCGAAAGCTGTGCAGGGGATGACCAGGGTTCAAATCCCCTTGACGATGCTCAGGAGTGAACGAAAAAAAATGTGTCCTACTCTGAAGTCATGCTGCAATAAAAAGGCTGATGTTTGAGATATATATATGTTTGTATGTCTATATGTATTTACAAACCTAGTTATTATTATTTTTTTCCTAATATGTTGTGTGACTGTGCCTCGGCTGAGGGCAGGGCGGGGTGTGCCATGGGGTGGCGTGCCATGGGGTGGCGTGCCATGGGGTGACCTGCACGCGCGCGCTTCATGCGCCTGACCTGCGCGGGCCTGACCTGCGCCTGACCTGCGCGGGCGGCAGGAGGAGAGGGGGGGGTAAGGGGGGGGAGTGGAGGCATGTATGCGGCTTGTCCAGTTCCTCCTCCTAGATTCTTAATCATAAAAAAAAAAAAAAAAAAAAAAAAGGGAGAAAGGAGAAAAAAAAAAAAAAAAAAAAAAAAAAAAAAAAAAAAAAAAAAAAAAAAAAAAAAAAAAAAAAAAAAAAAAAAAGGAGAAGAGAGAAAAGAGGAAAAAAGATTAAAAAAGAGAAAAAAAAAGAAAAAAAAAAAGGAAAAGGGGAGAAAAGAGAAAAGAGGAAAAAAAAGATTTAAAAAAAAGGAAAAAAAATAAAAAGAAAAAAGAACAAAAAAGGGAAAAAGAGAAAAGAGAGAAAAAGTTAAGAAGTAAAGAAATCTATCTTTCTGAGCTTCTTTATCTGTTTGCAGCTCGGGAGGGACGTTGTTTACAGGTGGCTTCTTTTTAGAGTAGTGGCCTTTTAGGAAGGGAGGGGAGGGGAGAGGGGAGGGTTTTCTTTGAGTGTCATTGCTTTTGGGGAGGGGCAGGGGAGGGAGGGGAGGGGAGGTTCGGGGAGGGTCGGGGCGGGAGGGATGGAGGGGGGGGGATGGCGGGAGTGAGGAGGGGGGGGGGGGGGGCACGACACGGGGAGGGCCGGGGAGACGGCAGGCTCGGAGGGCCGTGTGACGTGCTGTTGGGAGGGCGTTTGGAGTCGTGACAAGTTTGCTTTGGGGTGGGGGCTTTAGTTGGGTCTTTTTTGTTCTTTTGTGTTCTGTTTCCTTTCTTTTTTCCTTTCTTTTCATTTATTTTTTCCTTTCTTTTTCTTTTCTTTTTTTTTTTTTTTTACTTTTTTCTTTATTTTTCCTTTCTTTCTTTCTTTTTCTTTTATGATTAAGAAGGAGGGGGAACTGGACAGGCCGCATACATACCCACCCTCCCCCGCCCCTCAGCCGAGGCACCTTCACACACCCGAAAAAAGTTGGGTTTATATATAGATATACACATATACTTTTATACATACAAATATATGTATATACATACATCAAACATCAGCCTTTTTATTGCAGCATCATTTCAGAGTAGGACACATTTTTTTTCGTTCACTCCTGAGCATCGTCAAGGGGATTTGAACCCTGGTCATCCCCTGCACAGCTTTCGCCTTAACCCACTGAGCTACAAGACCAGGTTGCAGTCGGCCCTTTCCACAGCTCATTTAGTTTTTACTTCTCAGGAACGGAGGAGAAAAGTCAGGAAGAACCCTTTTAGGGCAGCACTCTAAAACTAATCTTTCTCTCTTCACCTATCCTACACTGCAGGTGGATTTGAACCCTGCTCGTTCTCTCAACAGCGGTCTATTTAACCCACTGAGGTATGAGTCAAAGGTTGATGCAGGGCGTTTCTAAAGCTCATTTAGTTTTTACTTTGAGGAACGGAGGAGGAAAATGAACTAATGAATCTTTGAAACTAGGATTTTAAAAGAGAGAGCTGTTTCTTTTGGTCTGAAGTCTGACTCGAACTCGGATCTCCAGACGTACAGCCACTGACTTAACCTCTGAGCTATGAGAAGAGAGTGGAAAGGGGGCGTTCTAAGGGTCATTTAGCTCTATTTCAGGCTATTTTAGGCTACTTCAAGTCACTGAGGAGATATTGAAAAAAAAAAAAAACCACTCAGAGAACAGCGAAAGCAAAGACAAAGCAGAGCTTCTGAGCGGCCCGACTCATCCAACTCAGTGGCACAACAGGTAAGTTAACGTGTTTCACATTACAGGTTACAGCGCAAGGACAACCAACATCAAACCCGGCGAGGAGCAGACCAGCGCAGGCACCGACCACCAGCATCCACCGACGTGCTGCACCGGATACATCGAATTCAATGAGAAAGGTAAGTGAATTAAGAATACTACTACCGTAAGTTAATTAAAATAAACTTAAAAAACTAAAAAAAACATTAACTAACGTGTAATCGAAAAGCGTCCTAACACGTAATAAACACATTAATGCTGAATAAAAAACCCCGGTTAAAAAAAATAGTAATAACCGCGAGATGATTACATGTAATCGACCATATATGTACATAGTCCAATTGATAGTTAAAAACACTCATCTAATTAATCTAACTAGATCTTCTAATGTCCAATCAACATAAAACGTGTTTTATTTTTAATTAATAGTGATTTAAAAGTATTTTAGTGTCTGGCGAGCAGGTGATTCTAGACGTGTTGAGTTGCTTTGTATGAAATTTAAATTACATAATTATAGACCTACATTCTTTTAAAATAAAGGCAAAGCTACAGGCTTTACTATGGCTGGATTAAAGGTACGTACAGAAGAGCTGCAGCTCAGCTTCAGCAGCAAACTTCCTTCAGCCGTTTATTCTGAGCTTCAGATTAGACACGTTAAACTTCAGGCCTTCATTAAACCCAAGTAACTGTTTAACACGCAAAACAAGTATTTAAACTGTCAAAGCAGAACAAAGCCTAAAAAATCTCCTATCAAAACTGGGAAATACTACAAATAATATAAGGAATACGAGGTAATAACGTCAGATCCTGAGAAACGCATAGAATTTAGAACAGGTTTAACGCCTCGCTTGTTTTTGCGGGGTCTCCAGGAGTCAACGTTTTATATTCCATTTATATATATAGTAAACAACAAATCATCAGTTGGTTCAAAACAAGCAGCTTCCAGTGACTCGGTGGGAATTTTGGGAGTTAAGAGCTGTGAATGGTGCGTTTAGGAATACGGGCCTACTGCGGGATCCTGACCTGGCCCGGGGGAAAAGTGGAGGAAACGGGAGCTTCGCTTTTGTTGAGGATGTCCGTTCACTTTTCTGCGCCAAAAATGAGGACTGTTGGATGTTTGTAGAGGTTCTGCTCCACTGATCTAAACAGGCCATCACAGCGCCAGATGGATGATCCCCGAGTCAACAGCGGGTCTCCGGCTGGACTGCGGCCCAGCTTGAGCCCTCTTCTAATGAACAGTAAGCACACGCCACTTCCAGCGCCACTTTGGAAGCATGGCTTTATTGACGGACTCGCACATGGTTACAGCCGTTTCTAGTTCAAAGTTGTTGCGGATAAAACTGTGGTAGCCTAGTGGATTATGTACTGGACTATGGACCACAAGGTCAAGGGTTCAAATCCCACCTGTGCCAAGACGCCACTGTTGGCTCCTTGAGCAAGGCCCTTAACCCACAATTGCTTGGATTGCAAGTCGCTCTGGTTAAGGGTATCTGCTAAATGCTGTAATTGTAAATCTCCCATGAGCAGGAATCAGGGTGCAAAGGGAGCTTATTTTTACAGCTACTCCGATACGAGAAAATAAACCTTAATCAGACCCTTAAAACCGGGCCTTACCTGTTAGGCAGTAGTGTTTGTGCATTTCATTTTGCACTAAATAAGTTAGGATTGGAAGATAGAGGTGGAGCAGGGCTGGTGCTTAGTTTTTACGAACACAAAGGGTCTCTTTTTTTATATTATTAAAAAAAACAATACCAAAAAAAAAACAACCTTTATTTTAATCAGTGGTCGAAAAGGAAGAGTCACAAAACAGCAACATTTTATAATCAACATACAAAACCAATACGTGAACACAACAACAAACAAGTAAAATGAGAATTAAAAGTATCCAGGCCAGTACTTAAAGCCCTAAAACACCACCGACCCTCATCTTTTTAAGCCAGAAATCAGTTTAAAAAAAACTAAGAGAGACAGGAAAGGAGTTAAACGTCACTAACACTTCCAGGTCATCAGGTACCTGTACCACACAAGCACCAACACTACACCCGGTGTGACTCAATCCAACTCAGGAAAAACCTTTTAGAAATAAAAGTATACAAATATGAGAGAAACCCCTCAAGGTAGAGAAACAAATACAAAGTCTTTAAAAACAACAACAACAACAAAAAACATTTATAATAACGTCAGCGCAAAAATGTGGTAGAACATTAAAAAAGAAAATAAAATAAAAAATAAAAATCCTAAAAAGCTTTGGCTCACCCACAACCACAGAAACATGTATCCGTTATTGACTGCAGCTCATTAGTAAACACAGATGAAGAAGTTGGTTATGCAGGTGATGGGCTGTGGTACGGAAATAAAAGGGGAGGCATGCCTTCAAAAAAAATAAAATATTACCCTCAAGCCAGAACCAAATAGAAACAATATACAAGAAATTTAAATGTAAAAGTAGAACAAAACCAAAGTGAACACTAACAACAGGACAATATGGACAACAGGACAACAAGTTTAAAAATCATCATAAATCCATGTGGACAAACTCCAACCACAGAAACAATACACATGATCATACAGGTGTATGAATACATTCATTCATTAATACTTTTATACATTAATACTTTTACTTTTAATGCTTTTACAGTGAGATGAAGTCATTCAGACTGAAGGTAAAGTTAGTTCTATAGGTGATGTGCTGCAACTCTGAAACAAAACCCAAACACCTTGGACAAATTAGCTGAATACAATCCCAAATTAAGGAAAAACCTTTTGGAAATAAACGTACACGAACACGAGACCAACCCTCAAAGCAGAGGGGGGAAAAAAATAATAATAATAATAATAATAATAATAATAAAAGTGTGAAATGAACAAGAGTAACAAAACCCAAAGTCTTAACACGAGGAGAAAAATATTACCAGGAAACAATAACATCAGGACTACAGTATGGTTGAAAACACACACCAAAAAACAAAAAAATGAAAAAAATAAACCACACCACACAACAAAAAACCAAACGCCATCATAAAGACCTTGGTTTAAACCCCAACCCCAAAAACACAATACACACAGATGATGGTGTACATGTTAAGGACTGGAGCTCATTCATAAATACAGAAGTTTTCACAGAGACAAAGTCATTCAGACTGAAGTTGGTTATACAGGGGATGTGCTGTGAACTTGGAATACACAACAGCAAACATCTGAATGATCTGAAATGAGGAAAAACCTTTTAGAAATAAGGTAAACAAACATGAGAAACCCTCAAAGCAGAGAATCAAATAACAGACAAGGAACAAAACCCAAAGAAAAGTCATTGGAAACAATATGGATGAACATGTTAACAGAACTTTGGACAAACCCCAATCTCACACGTGTTAATGACAGCAGCTCATTCATAAAAACAGATGGTTTTAGTGAGATGATGTCATTCAGACTGAAGTTGATGTGCTGTGATCCTGAAATAAAAACTTGGCACCTCTTACAAAAACCAGTTGAATATGACCTCAAAGCAAGAAAAACCTTTCAGAAATTAAAGTACAAACATGAGACACTCAAAGCAGATAATCAAATACAAACCATAAACAAGTAATAAACATTATAAAAATTTTTTTTTTTTAAAACCCACAAACAACCACAAGACATTTGGACAAACCCCAAACATGATCATAGATGTGTTAATGATGGCATCCATTAATAATTACAGATGGTTTTATCATGAGATTTTATAGGTTCATTTATACAGGAGATATATAAAATAAAAAAGCAACAAAATCAAACACTGAATATGAACATGACCCCAAACAAAAAAATTTAATAAATTTCTGTAAACATGAGACAACATAGAAAATCAAATATACCATGTTAAAGCAGAGCAAGAAAAAGAAAAATACATGTAGTACAAACAGTATGAAATAACATCAAGGCAACACTATGGTAGAACATTAAAAAAATAAAAATAAAATCAGACATTTGGACAAAACCACAAAAAAATGCAGACAGATGAGCATGTATTTGTTAATGACTGCAGCCCATTAACAAATACAGATATAGACCGGTGTATAAACCAAAGAGAGCTACAAAAATACCAGAGAACAAACCTGGATAATGACTGACAAAAACCAGAAAGCTTTCAATTGTTGAATTCTGAGTTAGGAAAGACATTTATAACCTCAAACTTGGGCAGTTTTTTGTTCAGCAACAAATCAATCACTTTCACAAAAAACCCACCTGCAATCCTAAAGAGCTTAGAGCTAAACATTTACATCACAAGAACAATTGTCCAAACCATAAATTAAATAGATCAAAAAGACAGTCATCCGTGTGAAGTGGTGGTGCAGCTCCAATCCAGTTCCACGAGGTGCTTTGTACCTAAAACAAAAAAAAAAAGTGCTAACAAATCAGGTAAAATGTGAAAAAGCACAACCATGAACCTGAAGTTACACAAAAAACAGAAACATCATCAAATTACATCACGTTTTATCACAGACCCACTAAAACACAAACACCAGAATCACCAGAATACAAATCTAAATGTTCCAACAAATCACCTGACGGGCAGAAACAGCCAAACACTGTTCAATTTCAACAAAATGCAGGATGAACAAAATCAAACAGTGACATTTCATTCAGAAGTTTAGTTTTTCTGCATGGTCTGATGGTGCAAAAGCACTTTAACAGGTCCCGTGGCCCAGGCTCATTACAGGTTCCCAATCTACTGTACAAGAGGAACGTAAAACGCCCAGACGAGGATTTCATCCAACCACTGCAACAGCAGCTCCATCAGTCATCAGGAGCTCATCACCCAACAGAGAAACAAAAATCCCCAAAAGATGATACAGAAGAAAGGAGTCTGAAAAAAGGAAAGAGACCACACATTAAAACAAAATCAAGAAACATCTACATTAGATCACACTACAAAATACAGACAAGATGTACACAAACCAGGAGCTGGAACCAGGACAGTGGAACCTTTCATCCTCTTACTGTCAGCTGTTATGTGTGAGGACTACCAGGTAACACCTACATAAAAAAATAAACAAATCTCTAACCAAACAAATCAGAACAAGAGTAAGAAATGACATTAAACCATCAAATCAGAAACATTAATAAATCAGAACTGTACAAAAGTGGCCGACTGTGGGATTATGGGTAATGCTGTGTTACTGTTTGTGCTACTTTAGGGATCTTGCCGTCACTATGGGGTATCTGTTTAAATGCCCAATCTAAGGTTTATTACATGCATCACATCAGAACTATTCAGTGTAGGATGGTTGTGTTTTTTAAAAACAGAACAATAAAGAACAAAAACAGATTTTAGCATACAAATGCATACACAATATCACATATCAACAATGGCATATAGTTACTGTAACAGAACAATGACATGTGAATGCATGCATAAACTACCATGTATAAACAATGCATTCATCAGCGACACTACTAAAAACAACATGCTGCAATAAAGCCTTATAGCTTCCTAACAGTACAAGGCCGTGCCAGAGGCTGATGTATGTATATGAAATAAGTAGATGAACATTAATAGCAAATTTAACAGTTAGAGCAAACACTGAGGCAAATACAGTACAAGTTAATTTCCAACTCGCCCTTACTGACAAGACATGCATCATGATCACAGTAGATATCTGACATGTCACTGATGCACACTAGTCTTAATGTGTATACATACACACACAATTATATCTATCCACATACACCAACAGGGAAACATCAAAATCCCACGAGATACCAGCCAGCTGCAACCAGGAGTCTGAAAGAAAGAGGCTGAACATTAACCCAATAAACACCTACATCAGATTACAAGAAAACTAAAATGTTAAGACGTACACAAACGGACATGGCAGTGGAAGCTCTCACCATCTTACTGTTAGCTGTTGTGTGAGGACGACCAGGTGACATCTGGATAAAAGAAAAACTGAGACAATAAATCAGAACTAGACAAATGTGGCTAACAGCATGGGATTATGGGTACTGCTGTGTTAGTTTAGAGATTTTGCTATCGCTACTGCATTTTAGTTAAAATACAAGCAGTCTACAAGGTTTATTACATGCAACATCAGCATAATATTCAGTGTAGGTGGATGGGTGTGTAGATTATTGTAACAGACACGCATACACACACACACTAACATACAAAATGGTATGTGGTTACTGTAACAGTACATAATGAACATTAAGAGATTTAAACATAGAAATGCATGAATAACCATGTATAAACAATCCACACATCAGCAATACTCAAACAACTTCAACACGATTACATCTAGCACCTTCACAGTTTGATTAATAATTCTAATAGAACATTTGCTGAAGACTACTCTCCATACTAAGACAAACAGCTTTCTAGCTGGCTTACGTTTGTATATGAAATAAAGAAACATTACTGTAATTGCACACAGTTACAGCAAACATTAATTAGGCAAAAATGTTTATGTAGTTACCCACTTCCTCTTACTGACAAGACGTACACTATGAGCACAGTACATTTGACACTTACTGCTGTCATTGGTGCACTAGTCTTGAAATGGGTCTGAGATCGCAATGAAAAATCTGCCATCTTAGGTGATGCATGAGGAATCACGAAGGGGGAACCTTAAACCAGGCAACGTCTCTGGAACGAGAACAAGCTCCCAAACTGGTTAAGAACAATATAATGGATGGTAGCATTAACAACATCAAATCAGAAACAAACAGAAAAGCATTAACACAAGAAAGCACATTAAAAACGTCAACAAATCAGAGAACAAACATGTTAATAAATTTGCAGCACGGAACAAAACTTAGACAATTCACAAGCTACGAATTAAATCAGAGAACAAACATGTTAGAATCAGAGAACAGAACATGCTAATAAATTTGCATAATTGTACACCAATTAAGATTTAAACTCAGACAAAGCAAGATAACCAAGACAAACACGTTAATACATTTGCAGCAGAGTACTTCAGTAAATCAACTCATTTAAACTCACAAGACTAAGAATCAAGACAAACATGCTGAAGAATCAGAAAACAGAACAGGTTAATTAATTTGCATGACAGTACATCAATTAAACTAGTGGAGAGACTAAGAACCAATCAGAAAGCAAATGTTAAAGAATGATAAAACAGGTAATGTAAATACATCTGCAGCACTGAGCACCATAACAGTACATCAATTTAAAAAGACCATTCACATATTAAGAATTAAAAGAAACAGTTTAAAGAACCAAATCAAAACACTTACATTTTCATAACTACATCAATTAAAATTTAAACTAGACTAACATTTAAGAGCATATTTCTGTAACTCACCCACCGAGACTGAGCTGTTAAAGTAGAACCAGCTGGTACAGCTACAACCGGACAAAAACAAACCAGAGCACACAAACCAATCAGAAATCATGTTTAAAATTGACAAAACATGAGATTTGTAGATATTTCCCCTCATTGCCAAGACCATTGGATTGACAAAATGTAGTGCGGTAGGGGGTCAGCTAGGCATTCAAAAATGTTTGAAAATGTCTACTTTAATTTTAACAATAATGGCTAATAGTGTATTGTACTGGCAGAAGTAAAGGATTAAAGTGCAACCATAACCACAATCTATACATTGTTATATGAAGACAACTCCAGATATTTTGTGGTTTAGAAAATTGTTCAAATATGTACACTAGGACAAGAAACCTTACAAAACATAAACAAGATGTACACAAACCAGCGACAGTGGACGCTCTCACCAGCTTGTGGTTAGCTGCTGTGTGTGACAACCACGAGGTGACCATCTGGATAAAAACATAGAATACAGAAATCTCAAATCAGAAACAAGTGTAAGAAATGAGAAAATATTAAAACATCAAATCAGAAACATTAATAAATCAGACCTGTACGAATGTAGCTGACAGTGCGGGGATTATGGGTACTTGTTACTGTTTGGGCACTAGTGTAGAGATTTTGCCGTCACTATGGGGTATCAGTTAAATACAAGCAGTTCAAGGTTTATTATATGAAAACACGTCAACACATTCAGAGTAGGTGGATGGGTGTGAACATTAGTGTTACTGTGACAAAACACCTCATACTTCATTCTGCTTAACTCTGTCCTCATTTGTAGACACGAGCATTTCACAAAAACACCTTTATACCGTATTTTTCGGACCATAAGGCGCACTTAAAATCCTTTAACTTTCTCAAAAATCGACAGTGCGTCTAATGTATGAATTAATTCTGGTTGAGCTTTCTGACCTAGAACTGATTGTAGATGGTACACGGTGCTCAAATCTGTCAAAATGTTTTAGCACGGTCTTGGTAAGTTATGAAGCTTAAGGCAACCGTAGTGCGCAGCATCGCGGAGTAATACGGTATGTGCTTCAGCATTACGGTGTGCGCATTCATTCATTTTCGAAGCAAATTTCAAACACAACGCCATCAGTCACGCAGTACAACATGGACACAGAGCAGCTGCGAGAGAATTCAACATTAACGAATCAAATGGTACGGAAGTGGAGGAAGCAAGACGACGCCCTGCGCCAGGTAAAGACCAAACTGACAACCCTTACAACCCTTTATGTATGAAAATAGATCCGTTAGAAGTCGATCATTGACATCGCGCCTTATAACCTAAAAAATACGGTACATAAAATCAGAGCTCCATGGAGGGGGATAAGTCTAAGACAGCTTTATAGCTGGCTGATATTTATATATTAAATAACTAAAAAGGAACATTAATTGCAGAACAGTTACAGCAAACAATGAGGCAAATTTTCAGAAAACATTTAGTTACCAACTTCCCTTTACTGACAAGAAAAACATCATGAGCACAGTCCATTTCTGGCACTTACTGCTGTCACTGGCACACTAGTCTTAAAAAGGGTCAGAGACCTTGGTATGAAAAATGTGCGCGCCATCTTCAGTGATGCATGAGGATGGGATGCAGCCAGGGAGAGGAAACCTTAAACCACCAGGCACCGTCTCTGAAAAACATCAAGCTCCCAAACTTATGGACAATATAATAAATAACAGCACTAACACCAAATCAGAAACAAGAATGGCTACACATTACCATGCTAAAATGAGCAGACTAAGCATTAATCAGAGAACAAAGATATTGAAGAATCAGAAAACCGAACAGGGGGTAATTCCACAAAGCAAGCCAATTCCATAAGGCAGGCTTTGAGACAGGCGAGGTTCATTTTGTTCAAATTTGGTTCTATGAAAGACTATACTCAAGTCCCGTTAAGTTACCATATCTTCCTATGCGTTTGGACAAACCTGCTCCGTACCAACCTAAAGCCGAGGCTTAGCTAAGCTTCACGTGACATCATAAATCACTGGCTTGAAAGTGTCCAGGAAAAACAACCATTAAACAGCGGTGGATGCATCCCATTACGTTTCAAAAATTTTACTCGAGTACTGTACTTGATTGTTTTGGAAGATTGGCAGTGTACATTTATTAAAATATAACACTTTAAATTACATTTCCAAAAACAGTATGCTTTTACATTGTTTTACATCTTTAAAGAACACATCACTTTCAATCAGTTAACTTGCCGCAGATTTTAATTTGTTTTTATTGAAATGAATTCAGATCCGTGTAAGATGAAAATGGCCAGGTAAGCTGATGTATTATTGTGGACCATGATTACCAGTTAAACAATGCCTAACACCAAAAGACACTTATTTGTACCCAGGTATTAAGATCCTGACTAAATGGTTATCACTTTAACCCAAGGTTTGGCTCCATATGTCTTAACTGAGTGTAAACTTTATTAAATTTTTATATTTGTTACATTAATTCATATTTTCGAATATTTAAACCTTTTAAATGTTCTGTCAGTGGTCAATTAATGTCAATGTCTCAAAATAATGCCCTTACACATTTAATCTGTAAATCCTCCAACTTCTTTATAGTCATTAAACCCTTGACTAGGGTAATTCTTGTTCAGCAGGAGTAAAAAAATAAATAAAAAAAATAAATAAATAAAATAAAATAAAAAACCCGCTTGTTCATTTGACTCTTCAGACATTTTTTGGTCTACGTGACTTCAATTGCCCACTCGCATTATTTTCGATTAGAAAACGAGCAAGAATAGATTGTACTTGGATTTTATTCCTTTAATGGAATGAACCTGAAGTGAACAGTTTGGCTAACCAAAGCAAGGCTACTCAAATAACCGTGGTCTTCTCCGGTTAATAAATTTGTACAATCAACTCAGTTAAACTCAAATTTGCATTACAGCACATCAATTAACATTTAACTGCTACTATTGACAGACTAAGGTTTAGGAGCAGATTTCTGCAACTCACCCACCCAGGCTGAGCTGTTAAAGCAGAACCAGCTGGTGCAGCTACAATTGGATAAAAACAAACCAGAGCACAAACCAGTCAAATAATGGTTAAAATTGACAAAAGGTTAACAAAACATTAGCTTAGTAGTAGATATTTACCTCATTGCCAGTGCCAACGCAGGGACAGAAATACTGCCATGGGGGTCTGGTAGGCGTCCAAGAATATTTGAAATTGTGTGTGTTTGACAACAATGACTAATAGTGTATTGGAAGGGTAGAGCTAAAGGTAAAAGTACAACCATAAACAAATCTATACATTGTTATATGAAGACCAGATAATGTTATATTCAGAAACTGTTGCAAGTCTGTACATTAGAATGCGTGTCTTGATGCATGCTCAATTATCCAGGTAAGAAAATCCCAGAAGTTGAATCTGTTCATCTGGACATAAGGTTTTGTGGGAGAAACGTTTCTGAACCATCAATGTGTGCTCCATTTCTCACTCACCTCCATGCATCCTGCTCTCCTTGCCCTGCCAGGATCCTCATTCTCTCTCACGCTCTCTGGACTCTGAATGCACCACCTTGAACATGATAGAAATATCAAGCTGATTATAATTAACAACTACTTGCAGTTTAATCAAATACTAACACTGTTTATCAGAAGCAAGTAGGTTACAGCTACATAGGATACCATATGAATGTGCAATAAATCAAAGCAGCCATGTTAAACACGCATCACTACAATGATTCACACTTCAATGACATTAAGTGGGTTTTCTAAGAAAAGATTTTCTAAGATTACTTGAATAATCCCGTGACTGTTGGGCTAATTAACTTTCCCGGTAACATTAACAGCCAACTTTAATGAGGGCTGATTTCCCCATTATTTTTTTTGTTTCAACTTCACACAATTACTGACACTTTAGCCAAGTTATTCCAACTGTTACAGTTCCAGCACAAAATGATATACTGACATTACCTTTTCATGCAAGTCAGAGCTGTTTTAAAGACAAACTGCTGGTGGTACACCAAAAACACTAATGAGGACACTAACATCATGCAGAGCTAATGTGTGGAAGGTATATTTAACCATTTCTTACATCAGTACATTTGGGGAACATTAAGCATATTAGGAATATTCATTGGGAGTCTTTCATTGCCTCACGCTTGTACAACAAATCACCTACAGACCAAGAACACAATCAAACAAAGCTAATTACCATCCACTTGTGGCAAAGTCTGCACTTACCCGTCTCAGACCTCCAGGTCAGAGCTCACTTTAGTGCAGAACAAAGGAAACTACTTAGCCAAGGTCCTTGTACGAGCTCTATCCACAGAAAAAACCTGTCAGGGAGAGAACCGATAAAGAGAACTGAGAATGGAGGCAAAATCTGTACATTACATTTACAGCATTTAGCCGACGCCCTTATCCAGAGCGACTTACAGTCATGCAATCCAAGCAGTTGTGGGTTAAGGGTCTTGCTCAAGGAGCCAACAGTGGCAGCTTGGCAGAGGTGGGATTTGAACCCTGGACCTTCTGGTCCAGAGTCCAGTACCTTACCCGCTAGGCTACCACAGTCTGTACCGATGGAGGCAGAACGTGACGCATTACCACTCAGTGAAACATGCAAGAGATCCAACAGGTTTGAAGTCTGCACGACAACATTCACCAACAGCAAACATTTTACCCAGAGGCATTCATAAGCATGCGACGCCCAAAAGTGTGATCACTTGTGTTTAGATTCATTAAGCTTCATTTGGGAGACACAGCAAAATCATATGCAACAGCAAACAGACAGCAAACCCGGACACAGCAAAATCAAATGCAACAAGAAACAGACAGCAAACCCAGACACAGCAAAATCAAATGCAACAAGAAACAGACAGCAAACCCAGACACAGCAAAATCAAATGCAACAAGAAACAGACAGCAAACCCAGACACAGCAAAATCAAATGCACCAGCAAATAACAGACCAAAAACATTTCAGAAGCATATTTAAAAAAATCTAAAAAGTTAAATGTTGGGGAGCACCATGCCAAATGCACTCATGTTAAAATGTGTTTTATGGATCGCTAGTTTGAGTCATTTCCCACCACCCCGATGTTGTGCACTGCGCATGCGCTTTACCTACAGTTGAAAATAACGACATTCAGACATTTAAAATTCAAGTCAATTTTATTTATATAGCACCGTTTCCACAGAGTATTGTCTAAAATAAGCTTTACAATATCTACATCCACAGTCCTAATTGAGCAAGCCTAATGAGACAGCGGCAAGAAAACTCCCTAATTGTTATAAGGAAGAAACCTTGGGAGGACTAAGACTCAAAAAGGGAGCCATCCTCCATAGCTAGTCTAGATTTTATGTAAGAAATTAAGCCAAGCTTAATCAATTAAAATGGCTATAGTAATACACAGACTAAAATTAAGCTCAACACCATATTATGAAGAATAGGATAAATCAGATAAAACAACATGGCAAAAGTGGAGTGGAGCCGGAACTGGTAAATAGCCAACTGCTCAGGAAGAAAACAGAATATTGAGTTAGTCACAGTCTATAAACAGAACACATTTGTGCAAGTGTAGCTTGAAATATAACAATATAGTTACAAGAGGGGAAAAACTAGAAGGTAACACCACCTCACCCACCTTCGTCTAATGCGAGGATGTACATTAAGGTCACAACGGGACTGAAGCCCAGCCTTCTCAGACAGCCCAGACCGACATTCCTGGCTACTTGTCCAAACAGCATGGTGGAGCAGGCCCCAGACTCCATCCATTGGAACTAGACCCACAAATCCCAGTCTTAAGTCTAAACAAAAAATTTACATTCTTTTAATAGTCAATAGTCTGTGCAAATAATATATATACATACATACATACATACATACATACATACATACATACATACATACATACATACATACATACATACATACATACATACATACATACATACATACATACATACATACATACATACATACATACATATATATATATAAAATTTATGCTACATCATGTTTATTTAAAATATGCTACATTCTTGTTCATCTTTAACCCGATTCATCTGGCCCCATACTACACGCCTGCAAACATCACCTGGACGTCCAATTAAGGATGGTTTCCCGTTAACAGATGGATAATCTCAAGCAGCTAGCAGCGCTGCAGACCCAGGTCCTGTCTCTCA
>JAJAGP010002841.1:0-95599 GCA_025084515.1 Ancistrus triradiatus
GCCACGAAATTTGGCAAGCTTGGTCCCGGGTGCAATCTGAGGTGACATGTGATGCCCATGGGGCCATTGCAGAGTGGCAACCACACTCGCATTTTCTTCAGGAAATGCACCTCTCTAGTTTTAGGTGAGCTCCTACAATCCTACAAACCCTGATCAGGATGAAGAATGCAAAATTGAATTAATTCTTTACTCAAATTTGTCAGCTGACTGGAACCTTGTAGGACATTTTAACACGAGTACAGTTAACATTTCAGACCAATGATCTACAGCTAGATATTAAAAAGAACCGTTAACTGTTTCCTAATATAGCATATATATATATATACCTATGTTGCCATCTGGATCCCGTTACCTAAAACTACATCACATTATAGAATTAGTCACTCTGTACGTTAGTCACCAATTATTTTATATACACAGTAAAGTATTCATGCACATGTATAATTGAGTAAAAAAACAAAAAACAAACATAAAATCAACTTTTAGCCTAAGCCTCACCAGTGATCCTGCTTGTCTTCTGGCTTGATCTCCTCTGGCTAATGGCTATGAGGCAGGACTGTGTGACCTGATAACACGGCAGTGGTTAAACCTGTTTAGTGCAGCTACTGAACCGTGACGTTGTCACATGGCAGTTGTTCGGCCTACAGGACGGTGGTAAGTGCAAGTGGTTTTTGGTCGGCAAGTTAAAGGCTGCAGTGAAGAGTTTAAATAGAAAGCAGCTGGCAGATTTATGAGTCTTTATTTCCTGTGCTGTGTATGATTAGTGTGTTACTGTAGTATTTAATAAAACCAACCTCAGATTTATACAGCGGGGCAAAGAAGTATTTAGTCCGCCAAGTATATAGTTATTCTACTTAGAAAGATGAGAGAGGTCTGTAATTTTCATCATAGGTACACTTCAACTATGAGACAAAATGAGGAAAAAAAAATCTGTAAACCACATTGTAGGACTTTTAAAGAATTTAATTGTAAATTATGGTGGAAAATAAGTAATGGTCAATAACAAAAGTTCAACTCCATACTTTGTAACATAACCTGTGTTGGCAATGACAGAGGTCAAAAGTCTTCTTCAGGTTGGTACACACTGTAGCTGGTATTTTGGCCCATTCCTCCATGCAGATCTCCCCTACAGCAGTGATGTTTTGGGGCTGTCGCTGTGCAACATGGACTTTCAACTCCCTCCACACATTTTCTATAGGGTTGAGGTCTGGAGACTGGCTAGGCCACTCCTGGAGCTTGAAAGACTTTTTACGGAGCCACTCCTTTGTTGCCTGAGCGGTGTTTTTGGGATCATTGTCATGCTGGAAGATCCAGCCATGTTCATTCTTCAGTGCTCTCACCGATGTGGTGACGGCATTAAAGATGAGTTTGGTTGGACTGTTTGGAGTTGAGTTTGGAGTCTGACTGTTTGAGGCTGTGGACAGGTGTCTTTTGTACAGATAATGAGCTCAAACAGGTGCCATTAATACAGGTAACGAGTGGAGGACAGAAGAGCTTCTTAAAGAAGTTACAGGTCTGGGAGAGCCAGAAATCTTGCTTATTTGTGGGTGACCAAATACTTATTTTCCACCATGATTTACAATTAAATTCTTTAAAAATCCTACAATGTGACATCAAGTAGGAGAACTTGCACAATCAGGGGCTGACTATATACTTTTTTGCCCCACTGTAGATATGGAAGAGAAATACTGAGACTGTACTGATTAATATTGATCCAGATGGAGGATCAGGTGGAGGATCAGATGAGTACCGATTGGTATCATCTCAGTGGATCATCATACTTAATGGATTTTAGTGTCATATGTAATGCAGCTGAAATGCAATTGAAATTAAAACAATTAAAATTGAATATGAAATACATTTTGCATTAAATTCTAAATCCAGTGGTTGTGCATGATTATTACCACCTAGCTTTGCTATACTTAGTGCATTTTAGGGCTGTTTGTAATGTAGATGAAATGCTATTAAAATTAAAATCATTAAAAGTAATTTTTGATATTGCACTCAATCTTAAAGTTCATTAATTAAAAATAATTACTGCTGCCCAGATGCACAATACACAGCTGATTTTTATGCTGTGTGTAATGTGGCTGTATTGCTACTGAAATTCAAATAATTAAAAATGATATAACATATACAGGGGTTAGACAATGAAAGTGAAACACCTGTTATTTTAGTGTGGGAGGTCTCATGGCTAAATTGGACCAGTCTGGTGGCCGATCTTCATTAATTGCACATTGCACCAGTAAGAGCAGAGTGTGAAGGTTCAATTAGCAGGGTAAGAGCACAGTTTTGCTCAAAATATTGCAATGCACACAACATTATGGGTGACATACCAGAGTTCAGATGGTTTGATGAAGATGAAAGTGAAGTTGGACATCTCCCATGGCCTGCACAGTCACCATTTTATTAGTAAATAGTAAATATTATTGAGCCACTTTGGGGTGTTTTGGAGAAGCGAGTCAGGAAACGTTGTCCTCCACCAGCATCACGTAGTGACCTGGCCACTATCCTGCAAGAAGAATGGCTTAAAATCCCTCTGACCACTGTGCAGGACTTGTACATGTCATTCCCCAGACGAATAAACGATGTATTGGCTGCAAAAGGAGGCCCTACACCATACTAATAAATTATTGTGGTCTGAAATGACAGGTGTTTCAGTTTCATTGTCTAACCCCTGTATATTGCATATATTTTAGAATACAGTATATCCAAAATCCAAAAGCTGTGTGGCATTACTGCCACCTAGGGGATGTGTATAGACACAGCAGTTAGGGAGCTATTCACGTGTTTCTTGTAAAGGTACATACAGTAAGTCAAGTCAAGTCAGATTTATTTATATAGCGCTTTTTACAATGGAGCATTGTCTCAAAGCAACTTTACAAGTTTAGATTATCTCCTAATAACTACGTCCAATGCTAAATTGAGCAAGCCTAGGGTGACAGTGGCAAGGAAAAACTCCCTAGTTCTAGGAAGAAACCTTGGGAGGACCAAGACTCAAAAAGGGACCCAACCTCCTTGGGCGGCGTAGATGATAAATTAACTGTTAACAGGAAATTAGAGTTAAATACACTGAAACGATTTGAAGGACAACAAATGTCATCCAAACCGCAAAAGGTGTGCATTACCTTCTGTGATCGGCCTGTCTTGAATATGAAAGTTTTTATTGGCTACCGTAATCCATTTGAAAGTTATTAGATCAGAAAAAACGAATGTCCGTGGTCACTGGCTCCGCCTACAAGGCAGTGGTACATTACAGTGGCACGGTACAGTATTAAAATATTAATTTCCTCTAGTGGCTCAAGAACTACAGTGGTGCTTGAAAGTTTGCAAACCCTTTAGAATTTTCTATATTTTTGCATAAATGTGACCTAAAACATCATCAGATTTTCACACAAGTCCTAAAAGTAGATAAAGAGAACCCAGGTAAACAAATGAGACAAAAATGTTATACATGGTCATTTATTTATTGAGGAAAATTATCCAATATTACATATTAGTGAGCGGCAAAAGTATGTGACCCTTTAGGATTAGCAGTTAATTTAAAGGTGAAATTAGAGTCAGGTGTTTCAATCAATGGGATGCCAATCAGGTGTGAGTGGGCACCCTGTTTTATTTAAAGAACAGGGATCTATCAAAGTCTGCTCTTCACAACACATGTTTGTGAAAGTGTATCATGGCACGAACAAAGGAGATTTCTGAGGAGCTCAGGAAAAGAGTTGTTGATGCTCATCAGTCTGGAAAAGGTAACAAAACCATCTCTAAAGAGTTTGGTCTCCACCAATCCACAGTCAGACAGATTGTGTACAAATGGAGAAAATTCAATACCATTGTTACCTTCTCCAGAAGTGGTCGACCAACAAAGATCACTCCAAGAGCAAGGCATGTAATAGATGGTGAGGTCACAAAGGACCCCGGGGTGGTAAACTCTAAGCAACTGAAGGCCTCTCTCACATTGGCTAATGTTAATGTTTCATGAGTCCACCCATCCAGAAGAACACTGAAAACCAATGGTTTTTGTGCATTTCAGGGTTGCAAGGAGAAAGCCACTGCTCTCCCAAAAGGAACATTTGCTGCTCGTCTGCAGTTTGCTAAAGATCACGTGGACGAGCCAGAAGGCTATTGGAAGAATGTTTTTGTTGTGGACGGATGAGACCAAAAATAGAACTTTTGGTTTAAAAGAAAAAGTGTTATGTTTGGAGAAAGGAAAAAACACTGCATTCCCAGCATAAGAACCTTATCCCATCTGTGAAACATGGTGGTGGTAGTATCATGGTTCGGGCCTGTGTTGCTGCATCTGGGCAGGACGGCTTGCCATCATTGATGGAACAATGAAGTCTGAATGATATCAGAGAATTCTAAGGAAAATGTCAGGGACAACTGTCCATGAACTGAATTTCAAGAGAAGGTGGGTCGGTGCAGCAAGACAACGACCCCCCTAAGCACACAAGTCGTTTCTACCAAAGAATGGTTACAGAAGAATAAAGTTCATGTTTGGAATGGCCAAGTCAAAGTCCTGACCTTAATCCAATGGAATTGTTGTGGAAGGACCTGAAGCGAGCAGCTAATGTGAGGAAACCCACCAACATCCCAAAATTGAAGCTAGGTTTGAAGCAAGTAATGAACTAAAATTCCTCCAAGCCGGTGTGCAGGACTGATCAACAGCTACAGGAAACGTTTAGTTGCAGTTATTGCTGCACAGGGAGGTCACACCAGATACTGAAAGCAAAGGGTCACATACTTTTGCCACTCACTAATATGTACTATTGGATCATTTTCCTCAATAAATAAATGACCAAGTATAATATTTTTGTCTCTTTTGTTAAACTGGGTTCTCTTCATCTACATTTAGCACTTGTGTGAAAATCTGATGATGTTTAGCTCATATTTATGCAGAAATATAGAAAATTCTGAAGGGTCACGAACTTTCAAGCACCACTGTACTATAACGAAGTGTATTACATGATTTCTACAAGACTGAAAATCATGTAATACACTTCGTTATAGTCAAAATTGCACTTTGAAATGTGTGTGAATGTTTTCTGTCTCATGTTGTTGGTGATGACTGATGATTGTTACCATAGAAACTTTTTACTGTCTTCATAAGAGACTCCTTGGGGTTCAACTTTCATGTTTGCTGAAGGTGACAGTTATTGCAGTGGCTCTTCTTACTGTATATGACAGTGCCCATGACAGTAACCTGCTCTCTACTGTCTCAGTACCCTTGTGTATTGTGCCACGCCCTCCACTGATGATGCATGATTGGTTATTTAAAAAAAAAAAAGCCGGACCTGTTTTAGGAATCATAACCAGTTTAAGACCCAGGGTTCATTTGGTCATAAATGGCTAATAGGCAGCCTCAGGACCAATCAGAAGCAGTCTAACATCGTCTCATTGAATAAATCTTTATATTTCATTGTGTTATTGATCAGAAACACACACAGTGCTTTTATCTCTGAATATTTTCACCTGCAGTCAGAACTTCAGCTAATCTGTCTTTGTTACAGCAGAACTTTGGGGTTGAAATCATTTTCCTGATAACCTATTTAACTTTATTATTTCTTACAGGAACTCATTCTCTACAGTTCCTCTACACAGCAGTCACAAAAGGAATAAATCTCCCAGAGTTCACTGCTGTTGGTCTGGTGGATGGAGAACAGGTTATGTACTATGACAGTAAGAACAGGACACTGATCAATAAGACGGAGTGGATAAAGAAAGACAGTGCAGTATTTCACTGGAACTACCAGAGAAGTCGGATGTGGGGTGATGAGGCCGACCTCAAACACCATTTAATAACAACAATGGAGCGATTTAATCACAATACAGGTAATGATAACCATTTTAATATATAAATAATCAGGGCTGACCGCATGTTAATTTTTGGTTTTAGGGCGGAGCTAAGTGTTATTTGGTCAGTGACTGTATGTGGGGGGTCTAAGCCAGTGGTAAATCCAGACTGCTCTTTAAATGGAGAGGGCTCTCATCCAAGATGGCAGCACGGCAGTAGCACGCAGCGGCCTCTCCGGATCTGAAATGGTGCTTTTACGTGTTAGTTCGGCTACCTTATCAGTTTTATTTTCATCACATGGACGGCAGAACATCTGGTGTCCATTTATATCATTGCCAGTTACTACTAGGTCTCAGGAATCAGAACACGACTAACCTCCATGATGACCTACTGGAGAAACTACGTGAAACTTGGCTTGCTGCAGGGATCGGGCCTCCAACCCTTGGGGCACCGAGATCCCGGAAGCGTGGCAAGCGGGCGGGCGTTCGTGCTAGGCTAAAAACAAACCCTAGCCGGCCGGCTCTCCCATCCATCCATCCTGCTCTCCAATGTCTGCTCCCTGGAAGATAAACTGGACTACATCCAACTCCAGGGGATTACCCGGCGAGAATCTAGAGACTGCTGCGTTTTTGTGTTCACAGAGACGTGGCTAAGCGACAGAGTCCCGGACGCCGCCATTCAGCTCAACGGGCTAGCCTCGTTTCTTGCCGACAGAAACCCAGCTCTGTGCGGTAAGACACACGGTGGTGGTTTGTGTGCATACATCAACACAGAATGGTGCAGGAACTCTGTCCTGGTGTCTAGTTACTGTTCACCGCTAGTGGAGTTTGTGACTGTTGGATGCAGACCTTTTATTTACCACGTGAATTCACCACCATGTTCATTATCGGAGTGTACATTCCACCCAGCGCTGATGCTAAGGAAGCGCTCTGGGAACTGCATACTGCGATTAGTGAACTACAAAATGTACACCCTGACCATGCTTATCATCGCTGGAGATTTCAATTATGCAACTATCTCAAAACAGTTTGCCCTAAATTCCACCAGCATGTGGACTTTGCAACGAGAGGGGCGAACACGCTGGATCGTGTTTACACAAAGTTCCCGGCGCGTACAGGGCAGAGCCCCGCCCCCACATCTCTGTTATGCTAATTCCTGCATACAGACCTCTCGTCAGATGCTCAAAACCGGTTCTGAAGCAGGTGAAAACCTGGCCAGCAGGAGCCATCTCTGCACTTCAGGACTGTTTTGAGCACACTGACTGGAACATGTTTAGGGAAGCTGCAACTTATGGCGACTATATCAACCTGCAGGAGTACACCTCATCAGTGACCAGTTACATCAGCAAGTGCACAGATGACGTCACCATCTCCAAAAACATCACCACATGACCCAACCAGAAGTCGTGGATGACTGCAGAGGTGCGCACACTGCTGAGAGCCCGAGACTTTGCCTTCAGAGCTGGCGACAAGGAGGCCCTGAGAACAGCAAGGGCCAAACTTTCCAGGGCGGTCAGAGAGGCAAAGCGGGCACACGGCCAGAGCATCCACGAGCACAGACACAACAGTGACACACGACGCATGTGGCAGGGCATCCAGGCCATCACCAACTACAGAACTACACCACCAGTCTGTGACAGTGATGCGTCCCTTCCAGATGCGCTGAACAACTTTTACGCTCGGTTCGAGGCACAGAACAATGTGGCAGTGAGAACGTCCACCCCTTCTCCCAGTGACCAGGTGCTTTGTCTCACCATAGCAGAAGTGAGGAAAACTCTACGCAGAGTCAACCCACGGAAAGCTGCAGGACCAGACAACATTCCTGGCAAGGTGCTCAGAGGATGTGCAGATCAGCTAGCAGATGTTCTCACAGACATCTTCAACATCTCTCTGAGCAGTGCCGTCGTTCCAACGTGCTTCAAGGCAACCACTATCGTCCCCGTGCCGAAGAAGTCTCCAGTGTCCTGCCTCAACGACTATCGTCCCTTGGCACTCACGCCAATCGTCATTAAGTGCTTTGCGAGGATCGTCTTGAGCCACATCAAGACCCAACTGCCACACACAATGGAACCTTTGCAATTTGCGTATCGTCCCAACCGCTCCACGGACGACGCCATTGCCACCACTGTTCATCTGACTCTCACCCACCTGGATAAAAAGGACTCCTATGTTCGAATGCTGTTTATAGACTCCAGACACCTCCCTCTGCAACTGGATCCTGGACTTCCTGACTGGGAGACCCCAGTTCGTCCGGATCGGCAGTATTGTCTCCAGCACCACCACACTGAGTACTGGAGCCCCACAGGGCTGTGTGCTCAGTCCACTGCTGTTCACCTTGCTGACTCACGACTGTGCAGCAGTGCACTGCTCGAACCACATCATCAAGTTCGCTGATGATACGACCATGGTGGGTCTCATCAGCAAGAACGATGAGTCAGCATACAGAGAGGAGGTACAACGGCTATCGGACTGGTGTCAAGTCAACAATCTGTCTCTGAACGTTGACAAAACTAAAGAGATGGTTGTTGACTTCAGGAGAACCCAGAGTGACCACTCTCCACTGAACATCGACGGCTCTCCCATAGAGATCGTAAAGAGCACCAAATTCCTTGGTGTTCACCTGGCGGAGGATCTCACCTGGTCTCTCAACACCAGCACCATAACCAGGAAAGCCCAGCAGCGTCTCTACTTTCTGCGAAGGTTGAGGAAAGCACATCTCTCACCTCCCATCCTCACTACATTCTACAGAGGGAACATCGAGAGCATTCTGAGCAGCTGTATCACCGTCTGGTTTGGGAATTGCACCGTCTCAGACCGCAAGACCCTACAGAGGATAGTGAGGACAGCGGAGGATGTAATCGGTGTCCTATCACATATATCTTCTACTCCCACTGCATCTGCAAGGCCAGCAGAATTGTGGATGACACCACACACTCCTCAAACTCTTTGTTTACACTACTGCCGTCCGGGAAGAGGTTCCAAAGCATTCGGACACTCACAACCAGACTATGTAACAGCTTCTTCCCACAAGCCATCAGACTCCTTAACCAAAGAATGGACAGAACACCACACATACACACCTGAGTAACACGAACTGGGCCTCATAATCCATACACACTCTCATACACACACAAAGCAGTCTATTGCACAGTAGACATTTTTTCTGCTGCTAGTCATGGACATTCTGCATCTACCTCAACAGAAGTAAATGGCTACCAGTCATCCTGCTCTCTGTCTGCACTGTATGTTTTGTCCTGCACTGTCTGGTCTTGTCGCACTGTTTGTACTGTCTGTTTGTACTAACTTGTACTAATTTGCACACATCGCACACGTGCACTGTAAGTAATGTTCTTTGTGTTTTGTTTTTGTTCTCTTTAACAAACTAGTATTGTATAGTATTGTCACTATGTAGCACCTGTAAATCCTGGAGGAACGTTGTTTCGTTTCACTGTGCATATGGTTGAAATGACAATAAATCCGACTTTGACTTGACTTTGAAATGGCCCATTTTGTTCAAGGTCAAGTGATTTTGCAGCAGTAATTACACCTATACACACCTGAAGACATCACTGACACTTGGAGATACGTTATTTATCACTATTCATGACTTTTTGATGGAGATTAATCAGTAGTTTGGTTAAAACAAACAACCATCCAGGAGAAATGTGTTCATCTAAAACCAGACGGAGCAAAAACTATCAGCTGGTAGATTTATGATTCTTTATTTCCTGTGCTGTGTCTGAGTAGTGTGTTACTGTGTTACAGTGGGGCAAAAAAGTATTTAGTCAGCCACTGACTGTTCTCCTACTTAGAAAGATGAGAGAGGTCTGTAATTTTCATCACAGGTACACATCAACTATGAGAGACAAAATGAGAAAAAAATCCAGGAAATCACATTTGTAGATTTTTTAAAGAATTTAATTGTAAATCATGGTGGAAAATAAGTATTTCTTATTTTGTCTCTCATAGCTGAAGTGTACCTATGATGAAAATTACAGACCTCTCTCATCTTTCTAAGTAGAAGAACTTGGACAATCAGGGGCTGACTAAATACTTTTTTGCCCCACTATGTATGTTTGTGTCTCTTTAGGAATTCACACAATGCAGAGGATGTATGGCTGTGAGCTGGATGGTGATGGAGCCACTAGAGGATACGAACAGTATGGTTATGATGGAGAAGATTTCCTTAGTCTGGATCTGAAAACTCTGACCTGGACTGCAGCTACAGATAAAGCTAATTCTGCCAAACAGAAGTTTGAAGGATATGGTTATACTGAGGTCCATAAGAATTACCTGGAGAAGGAGTGTATCGATTGGTTAAAGGAGTGTATGGCTAACGGCAAAGAGACTCTGGAGAGGAAAGGAAGAGTGCATGATCCTCTCTGTTACTGTAACTCCCACACACTGCATTCATCACTGAAACCTGCTGCTCAGTTTCTCACTTATTCCTCATTAGGGTGTGGAGGAGAAACATCCATCCACTGCTCCCTCACACACCTCTTCCTGTCCTTCATCATCTACTAATAATGTTTCTCTCTCTGCAGTTCCTCCTGAGGCGCTGATGTTCCAGAAGTTCTCCTCTTCTCCAGAGTTGGTGTGTCATGCTACAGGTTTCTTTCCTAAAGGACTAAACATCACCTGGCAGAAGACGGAGAGGACCTGATTGAGGACGTGGAGCTCAGAGAGACGTTACCCAACCAGGATGGAAGCTTCCAGAAGAGAAGCATTCTGAAAGTCTCACCTGAGGATCTGCAGAAACACGAATACACCTGTGTGATTAAACACAGCAGCCTGAAGGAGGACTTGGTGCTGAAAGCGAGAGAGAGACGAATCCTGAGAGGTAAGAGGAACACTTTCATAAAATCAACTCCAGATTTATAGATGTGGAAGAGAAATCCTGAGACTGTACTGATTAGGATTTTCTACAAGATGGCAGCGCGCATAAACGCAGCGGCTTGCAGCTCTCCAATCTTTTTTTTGTGTGTGTACATATGGTTGTGTGGAAATATTACAGTTTGTTTGGCAAAGAAAACATACAGTCCTCAAGAACTACTGGACTGGGGATATCGCTGCGAAATTACTATTTCAGTGGAATACCACCGGTTTCACGATATACGGAGGACATAGCCAGGACCCCTGAGTCAAAAAAAGGAGACAAAAGCACGGCTGCAGAGCCGGCTTGCTAATGCGGCTAAAGAGACAACCGATTAAACCACCGCTTCCCAACATTTACCTCACAAATGGCAGATCCATAACAAACAAAAGCGAAGAACTGAGGTTACAATTTGCGGATAACAAATGTCTTCTTAACTGCAACATTGTGATAATTACAGAGACATGGCTGCTGCCAACCATACCGAGCTCGGCTATCAAGTTAGCATGCTACACGGCTCATCGCTATAATAGAAACGGCGATTCTGGTAAAAGCAGAGGAGGAGGCTTATGCATCTGCACAAACAACAGCTGGTGTAACGACGCAAAGAAGGTAAACAACCATTGTTCACCGAGTTTGGAATACCTAACCGTTAAATGCAGACCTTTCTATTTACCTCGCGAGTTCGCTGTCATTATGGTAACGGCCGTATACATACCACCGGATGCTAATGCTAACTGGGCTCTGTGCGAGCTGTATAACGCAGTAAGCAATTACAGAACTTGTATCCCAACGCAGTGCACATTGTAGCAGGGGATTTCAACAAGACGGAACTAACAACAGTACTCCAAAAATTCGAGCAGCACATTAAGTGTGCAACCAGGGGTACAAACACGCTGGACAAAATCTATAGTAACATCAGGAAAGGCTAATGGACAAACTTTTCACCACATCTGGGCTTATCAGATAATGTATCCATGCTGTTAATTCTGGCATACACACCATACAGGAAGAAAATTCCACCAGCCACAAGGACTGTAAAAACCTGGCCAGAGGGGGCATTACGTCAGCTGCAGGACTGCTTCAGGAGTACTGATAGGAGTGTTTTTGACCATCAGGACCTGGAGGTATACACCACATCTGTGCTCTCATACATCAACTTCTGCATTGACAATGTCACTGTGGACAAACGTCTTCGGGTATATTCCAACCAGAAACCCTGGATGACCAAAGAAGTCCAGGTCCTGCTGAGGCAACGTGACATCACTTTCAGGTCTGGTGATGGGGTACCAGGGATCAAGAAGGCGAAACAGGACTACAAAACTGAGATTGAGAACCACTTCAGGACCAACAACACTAGGCAAGTGTGGAAGGGAGTCCAGCATCTAATCCACTACAAGTTCAGCAACGCCATGATGGTGGAAGATAACCCAGTGCTTGCAGAGGAGCTGAATTACTTCTTCACACGGTTCGACATGAAGAGTTCAGCAGCAGTAGCCCTACCACCTGGCCTCAGCAGCACCAGTCTCATAGTGCAGGAACATGCAGTGAGGTGCACACTGAGGGCAGTGAACCCCAGAAAGGTGGCTGGACCAGATGGAGTGACTGGGAGGGTCCTCAAAGAGTGTGCGGATCAGTTGGCTGGGGTCTTTACAAAGATCTTCAATACATCACTGTCCCAGTCCTTCATACCACCATGTCTGAAGTCAGCCATAATTATACCACTGCCTGAAAAGTCTACAGACCAGTCGCTCTGACACCAATTGTTATGAAGTGTTTTGAGATACTGGTTAAACGTCACATCACGTCCTGCTTCCCACCCACACTTGACTTCAATTTGCATATAAGGCTAACAGATCAACAGAGGATGCCATAGTAACAGCACTCCACACCACCATCTCCCACCTGGAACTGCAGGGGTGCTATGCTAGGCTACTCTTTGTTGACTTTAGTTCTGGCATTCTACCGAAAAGACTGACAGTAAAGTTACTGGACATTGGACTTTCGGAGAGCCTCTGCTGCTGGATTAGAGACTTCCTCTCAGACCGGGTACAGAGAGTTAGAGTTGGCACAAATCTCTCCACGGCACTCAAACTCAACACTGGATCTCCACAGGGCTGCGTGCTGAGTCTGCTGCTCTATACCCTGTATATGTACGACTGTGTCAGTAGCAAGCCAGACATCAGTATAATTAAATTCGTGGATGACATCATCGTGACTGGAATTACTTCTGATGGTGATGAAACAGCACACAGGAAGGAGGCTGGTGGGGTGGTGTGCAGACAACAACTTGGACATTAACACCTCCAAGACTAAAGAGCTCATTGTAGACTTCAAGAGGAGGAAGTCAGATCTGCAGCCAATCAGGATCAATGGGGAATGTGTGGAGAGGGTGACCAGTTTCAAGGTCCTGAGGGTGCGTATGGATGCAGACCTCCAATGGAGTTCCAACTCCTCAGCAGTCGTGAAAAAGACAGAGCAACGTCTCCACTTCCTGAGGATTCTCAGGAGGCTCGATCTAAAGAAGGAACTGCTGACTGAGGTACTGTGGTAGCCTAGCGGGTAAGATACTGGACTCTGGCCCAGAAGTTCCAGGTTCCAATCCCACCTCTGCCAAGCTGCCACTGTTGGGTCCTTGAGCAAGGCCCTTAACCCACAATTGCTTGGATTGTAAGACTGTATAAGATGTAAGTCACTCTGGATAAGGGTGTCTGCTAAATGCTGTAAATGTAAATGTAAATGACTGTTTTCTACCGCTGCTCCGTGGAGAGTGTGCTAACTTATTGCATCTTTGTGTGGTTCTCCAGTTGCACCATGGCACAAAAAAGCCATACATAGGGTCATCAACACCGCCCAGAAAATCACTGGTCACCCCCTACCGTCCCTAAAGGAACTCTACAGCACCCGTTGTCTCAGAAGGGCACTCAATATTAAAAAGGACAGAACAGACCCAGGGTACCAGATGTTTGAACTGATGCCCTCTGGCAGATGTTACAGACAACTAAAAACTTTCATTTATAAACACTATTACGGCCATGTGCAATCGCTTTTGTTTTGTTTTGTTTTGCTTTATTTGACTCTATATTGTCTCACCGAGAGAGAGGGAGTTACAATTCAGTTTCTTTGTGCAAGTGTACAAGTACAGTGTGCAATGACAATAAAGTTCATTCATTCACCATTCATTAATGTTGATCCAGATGGAGGATCAGATGGAGGATCAGATGGAGTACCCATTGGTATCATCATTGGTGCGGTGGTTGGTGGTCTTGCTCTTATCGGCATCGTTGCTGGAATTCTCGTCTGGAGGAAGAAGAAACCTGGTAAGGAAGGAAGGAGACAAACATAAAGTTTAAAATCAGAATGCAGAGTAGAAATGAAATAATGAGAGCTGAATGAATGTACAGTAATATTCTATTTCCATCTGAATCCAAGTGAGATTTCCAGGCTTTTTAAACTGAAGGGATTATTTATTATAATCATTTAATGTTCAGTAACTTTAATGACTTTGTTTTGCAGCCTCTCAGGACATTTCTCCTCCCTCCAGTGGACAGACTGAGATGAGTAAGAAGTGTTGGATCCTGTTTACATTTGATCTTTTCATGCATTTTCTATCTGGATTGTATCCTACTATAATTTTAACCCCAGGCATGTACACTTACATAATAGCTATCCTCCAGAACTATTAGCACCCTGGTAAAGATGAGTAAATGAGGTATAGGGAATGGAGCTTTTGGTGAATGAGCTTAATCACACACATAAAATGAGAAAAGTCCAACCTTTAATTTCAACAAAAAAAAAATCCTAATCCAGAAGTCATTGTTTTTAACAAAACCACATGTTGGGTGGCTCAGTGGGTTCGAGCCCAGGTGGAGCAGCCTGAGTCCTTTCTGTATGTTCTCCCTGTGCTGTGTGGGTTTGCTCCGGTTCCCTCCCACAGTCCAAAGATGTGTGTGTTAGGTTAACTGGTGTCTCTAAAAGTGCCCTTAGCGTGTGAGTGTGCATGAGTGTGTGCGAGTGTGTGCTGCTGCTTTATCATAAAGGAGTTTGTACAAATAATTAAATCCAGGGAAGGCCGATAATTGTGGAATATGTTGTTTGGTTAAAAATAATTATTTCTTGATGAGGGTTTTTTTTATTAGACTAAATTTAAAGGTTGGATTTTTCTCCAATCAGCTCATTAACACTGGACCTGAATAGGCAGCAGAAAAGATTCAGGTTAGTTCAACTCAATCTCATCTTTTTTCTTTGCTGCTTTTTTCTCTAGGATTGAGAGGAGACAGGAGGAGATGTAAAACATTAAGTATCAGGCTTTAGAGGATGATCATCTCAAACACTAAAGCTGCTTTATTCTAGCCTGACAGAAGGCTGACGGAGCTGCTCTGGTGCTGATGTTTCATTTTTGTTAGTTGTTTTATCATCACTGGATCATGTGCTGTTACTCTGACCTAAGAATGTTCCGATGGTGGAGGCAGAACCTTCCCAAAGAGTCACTGAATTCTGGGTCCAGGATCACTGGAACTAAAACTGCTGCTTCTAATGCTGTATATTACATGTTATTTTTATATTCTCTGCACTATTTAGTATATTTATTATACTAGTTCTATTTTAATTTCACCACATGATATTCTCCCAGTCCTCTTCTGGATCATCCATATGCTCTCTGGCAAACTTCAGACGGGCCTGGACATGTACTGGCTTAAGCAGGGGGACACGCCTGGCACTGCAGGATCTGAGTCCCTCTCAGCGTAGTGTGTTACTGATGGTAGCCTTTGTTACCTTTGGTCCCAGCTCTCTGCAGGTCATTCATCAGGTCCCTCCGTGTAGTTCTGGGATTTTTGCTCACTATTCTCATGATCATTTTGACCCCACGGGATGAGATTGAGGGAGATTATCAATGGTCTTGTATGTCTTACAATTGCTCCCACAGTTGATTTATTCACACCAACCTGCTTGCCTATTGCAGATTCACTCTTCCCAGCCTGGTGCAGGTCTACAATTTTCTTTCTGCTGTCCTTCGACAGCTCTTTGGTCTTGGCCATGGTTGAGTTTGGAGTCTGACTGTTTGTGGCTGTGGACAGGTGTCTTTTATACAGGTAACGAGGTCAAACAGGTGCCATTAATACAGGTAACGAGTGGAGGACAGAAGAGCTTCTTAAAGAAGAAGTTACAGGTCTGTGAGAGGCAGAAATCTTGCTTGTTTGTGGGTGACCAAATACTTATTTTTCACCATGCTTTACTACTAATTTTTTTATAAATTGTAGTGTGATTTCCTGGATTTTTCCTCTCATAGTTGAAGTGTAGCTATGATGAAAATTACAGACCTCTCTCATCTTTTTAAGTAGGAGAACTTGCACAATCAGTGGCTGACTAAATACGTTGTATGTATATATACCTGATGAATTTTCACGACACACTTATGTGCCGTGGCACAGTGGTTGGGAAACATTGCTCTACAGGAGAAAAGCTGTAATTGTTTTGTTTTTCTGTTATCTCTGAGATTCCTTTCATTACAGGATTGAGATCTGGAGGAATGGTGGCTCCACATGATGATTTTTACATTCATATTTACACAGGGTTCAGTTTATTTGTAACACCAGCTTTTAGTGGATCACTTTACACATTAAGAACTTTCCGCAGTTGAAAAAGTTTGTACACCCCGTGCTGCGTAAATCAGGTAACCGATTCGATCCGAATCAGCGCTCTAATCACAGTACGGAGAGAGAAACCACCGGAGTATTGAAATGTCTGAGAGGAAGAGAAGCGCCGTTTGGCTTTATTTTATTGCAGCAAGCTGTATAGTTTGCAACAGGGCTGTTAAATACAGTGGAAACACAACAAACCTCTACAAGCACATGAAAAACCATGCAGCAGAGAATATCCAGCTAGATAAGAGTGGTCATCTTCAGCATAAGGTTAAAATTAACTTTCAAAGTGCATGTTACTTAAGTCATATGTTACTGGAGCCAAGTCAAAAAACATATACAGTATAATTAAGACATTGAAATAACCTAGTACATTTATTCCATTGCAAAGTGTTATCTAAAATAAGATAACATTAGATAAAGCTTTAATTAAATTTTATAGAATTAAAGCAACAGGCAAGTACACACAGTGCAAACAAAATTACATAAGGATTGAAAGATATAATGTCATAAGAGGTGGACTAGAAAAAACATTATGAACAGAACAATTTAACTTCAAATAATATTTACACAGCCATACAAGTATGAAATTTCTGTTTATTTAAGAAAAAACAGAATTGCACTGAAAGGAAGAAAATTCCCAATTTTTTATTGTTTTTCCTAAGAACAATTCTATTTGAAACAAGAAACAAATAAAGAAAGAACTTGAAAAGATGTCTAGTGAGGGGAGAATTTTTTTTGTTTGTTGTTTTGTGGTTTCTCCTTTTCTACCTCAAAAAAGATTTAATTTCCTAATGTTAATGCAAACTTTATTTTGTTACTGTTCCATTGATTTTAAACAAAAATGTTGATTGTGATAATAAAGTATTTTGTAACGTACGATGTTTGGCGAAATTCTGTCCTAGGTCTTTTGGATCCTTTGGATCTATGAAGCTTAAATATTAAAAAGTATTGGTATCGATATCGGTGATACTGGCCCTGCATTCACTTGGTATCAGATCGATACCAAAATTCCCGGTATCACCCACCTCTATTCTTTACTACAGCAGGGGGTGGTAATGCAACTATTCCTAATTCTTTAACTGTAAAGCAAATGACCGCCTCCTAAACTAATTACCGCCTAATGACAAGTTGCACCACATAAGGTACAAAGGCTCTGTAGTGATTTTTTTAGATTAATCCTGATGAGGTCCTTCTAATGAATAAATGGTGTTTTGGTTAATAAATTTAACTTTACTAAACTGAGAATGAAGTTTGTGAAGATCCAGAGAAACTTTACAAGGCAGCTAAGTTTGATTCAAACTAATCTTGACATTAACTATATTATAAATTGCATTAAATATTACATATGATTTTATTTTCTGGACTTTTATAATTTATTTTCTGCACTCTTTAATATTGGATAATCAATTACCTCTGATAAATGTACAAAACAAAAATATTTTAGTCTTCTTTTATTTCTGCAGATTTTAATAAATAATTAATCAAACGATTAAGTTTTGAGATCTTACAAAATATGACATTGCGTTTGTTCATCGGTAGAGGGCAGTCGTAGCTCTGCTATTAGCTCTATCTACACTTTCCAGTGAATTGCTGCGCAAAACCTTTCTATTAATGCATTTATCATTTAAGAGGAGTTTGATTGGGAGAACTTTGGCTCTGAAGCTGGTTTCAGCATGTTCCAGGAAAATCATTTCTTTAGATACAGAATTGTAATGCACAGCACGTAGCCTAGTCTGTCACATAGCTCCAGAGTTACTGATTTGTGTCTCAGCCTCAGTATCTCTGTTGTAGCTCTGTGCTGAGTTTGACATGTTCTCCCCCATGCCCTCTGTTCTCCAACTATTTTAGCTATAGTGCCAATATTCAGTGAACGTTTAAGCGAATTACACTCTAAAGGACTACAATTATATAGCTGTATATTTTATATAGTATGTAATAAACCAGAGCTCATCACAACTTTTGGAAAAAATAAACATACGATTTAGAATGGGGGGGGGGGGGGGGACGACTCCCTTCACAGATAACCCATAGACTACTCATGACGTTACTATTCCACGTAGAAACTGATGACGCGCCTTAAAGTTGCGTTCTGATTGGTCAAACCCGAGCAAAACATTTCTGAATTGTTAACCAGTTTGTTTTTTCATGGAGTAGACGTTTATATTTACGCTACAAATTTTTTTTTTACCGTATTTACTAAACGTATTTAATCCCTTTTTTATAATTGTAACCGATGTATAATGTAATGAACAGCATTAGCCGTTGTGCTTTCCGTTTGCTCTGTTTGTTTACTTCCTGATCAAGAGCTAATCAGTAAAAGTCTGAAAATGCGGATCTGTATCACCGACTTTACTTAAATTTACACAGCAGAACCGGACCTCTGTTCCATCCTGATGATTATGTAAATTTATTAAAGATGAAATAACTGAAATATGCAAATTACATGAGTAAATCACTTCGTAATTAGAACACCTTTAGCAGCACTGAGGCGTTCTCTTACAAATGATGCTACAAGATTGGTACACCTTTGGTTGCTAAAACAGCAAAGACTAGCATATGTTTTGGACACCGGGTGTGATGGTCAATCAGCAAGATCATCAAGACCATTCAAGTTCACCGGTTAAACCACCACCAAACCAGCACTAACCAAGTCAAGTCAAGTCAGATCTATTTATATAGCGCTTTTTACAATGGAGCATTGTCTCAAAGCAACTTTACAAGTTTAGATTATCTCCTAATATCTACGTCCAATCCCAAATTGAGCAAGCATAGGGCGACAGTGGCAAGGAAAAACTCCCTGAGTGTTATAGGAAGAAACCTTGGGAGGACCAAGACTCAAAAAGGGACCCAACCGCCTTGGGCAGCGTAGATGATAAGTCTAAGAACGAAACTAAAGTCTTGGAATCATAGTTCGAATAAAATGTGAAATATGCACATCAGCATTAAGTGGCCCGGGTATGGTGGGGCTGGAGCTGATGACGGAAGCAGCTAGAGTGGAGCTGCAGCAGATGAACATCATGTGTGGGGCTGGAACTGGCACCGGAACACAGCTCGGAGAGAAAACAGAAAATGTAATTAGTTACTGATTAAGAGCACAGTGTCTATTAACAATCACTGATGCCATGTGTAGCATGAGACCCCGGCAGCATTAGCTATAGCAGCATAGCTAGAAAGAGGAGAACCGGTAGGTAACACAGCCAAGAGGGATCACATGAGACATTGGCAACCCCACGGGAGGCAGAAGCCAGCAACCCAACGTCTCTGATAACCATAAGGCTCTTTGACTATGAACCCCCAGCTCTGCCCTTATTCTAAGGCAAGGATGCACGAGTCAAGATCACATCTAGGAACGAAGCCCAGTTTTCAGCCAACCGCCCACTCTACACCTTCCCTCGACACTTCTTCCCGGCTAACGGACAAGGCAGGCAGGCATAACATGACTCCAGACTTCGGCCCCCGGGAGTGAAAATCTAGTCAAAATCCCAGTCTAAATCTAGTCCAAAAAGCCCTATGTAAATAAGTATGTCTTTATCCTAGACTTAAAATTTTTGTAGAGTGGTCTGATCTCAAACGAAAGTGGGAAGTTTATTCCACAGTTAGGGGCCATGTATGAGAAGCCTTTCCCCCTGCTGTGACTTTTTTTAAGTCAAGTCAAGTCAGTCAAGTCAGATTTATTTATATAGCGCTTTTTTACAGTGGAGCATTTGTCTCAAAGCACTTTACAAGTTAAGATTATCTCCTAATAACTACGTCCAATCTCAAATTGAGCAAGCCTAGGGCGACAGTGGCAAGAAAAACTCCCTAGTTCTAGGAAGAAAAACCTTGGTAGGACCAAGACTCAAAAAGGGACCCAACCTCCTTGGGCGGCGTAGATGATAAATCTAAGAGCGAACTAAAGTCCAGGGAGTCAAACTTTGAAAAGAATGTGAAGTAATGCACATCGACATTAAGTGGCCTGGGTATGATGATAATCAAAGAGCGAAACTAAAGCATGGAGTCATGGGTCGAATAAAATGTGAATTATGCATAGTGATAGCTGGAGCTCCATCAGATGTTTACATCCATGTGTGGGGCCAGAACTGCCGGAACACAGCTCGGAGAGAAAACAGAAAATGTAATTAGTTTATTGATTAAGAGCACGTGTGTTTATTAACAATCACTGATGCCATGTCAATCACTGATGCCAAGTGTAGCATGAGACCCCCCGCAGCATTAGCTATAGCAAGCATAGCTAGAAAGCTAGAAAGAGGAGAACTGGTAGGAAACACAGCCAAGAGGGATCACATGAGACATTGGCAACCCCACGAGCGACAGAAGACAGCAACCCACGTCTCTGATCACCATAAGACTCTTTGACTATGAACCCCCAGCTCTGCCCTTATTCTAAGCAAGGATGCATGAGTCCAAGATCACACGAGGACCGAGCCCTAGTTCACCAAGCCAGACCGCCCACTCGACACACTCCCACTCCCCCCGGCTAGCGGACAAGGCAGGCAGGCCAGACATGACTCCAGACTCCGGCCCAGCAACCCCAAACCATGCAACCTGGTCAAATCTAGTCAAAGCCTGCGTAAATAAGTATGTCTTTAGCCTAGACTTAAAACTTTTTTAATTCTAGAAGCTAAAAGAAGTCCTGCACCCTGCGAACGAAGTAGAACGAGTTGGATTGTAAAACTCTAAGAGTTTCCTCAGATAATGTGGGGCCAGGCCATGTAGAGCTTTATAAGTTTATAAGAAGTATTTTGTAATCAATGCAGAATTTGACTGGTAACCAGTGCAGTGATGATAGAACAGGAGTGATATGATCAAATTTTTCTAGTTAGCACTCGGGGCGGCTGCATTCTGAACTAACTGAAGTTTATTTATAGATTTACTAGAGCATCCATAAGTAAGGCGTTACAGTAAGTCCAACCTCGAGGTTTTAAATGCATGAACCAGTTTCTCTGCAATTGAAAGAAAGCAATTCGAGTGATGCTGCTAATGTGCGCATCAAAAGGAGAGATCTGAATCAAATGTGACCCCTAAGTTTTTTTACAGAAGACGGACGGGGCAATACTGGACAGCATCTAGATTTAGGATAGATGTAAGCTAACCTGTCTCTCACAGCCTTGAGTCCCACTAATAGAACCTCAGTTTTATCTGAGTTAAGTAAGAGAAAATAAATAACATCCAATCTTTTATTTCCTTTACACAGTCCTCAATTTTGTTGATTGTAAAGGCTGTCATTAGGTTTGGCTGATATGTACAGCTGTGTATCATCTGCATAGCAGTGGAAACTAAGCTATGTTTAACGAATAACTGAGCCTAGTGGTAGCATGTACAGAGAGAATAAAAGTGGGCCAAGCAACTGACCCCCCTGAGGCACGCCATACTTCACTTTTGAGAGCTAGATTATTTTTATATGAACAAACTGGTAACCGGTCAGTTTTAAGTTAGGATTTAAACCAAGAAAGTGCTGATCCCTTAATACCTACAGTATTTTCTAGTCTGTTTAGTAAAACAATCATGATCTATAGTGTCAAATGCCTGCACTTAAATCTAACAGAACAGAAAAAAAAACACATCCCTTATCTGAGGACATTGACAAGTCATTTAGTACCCTAATTAATGCTGTTTCAGTACTATGATGGGGCCTGAAGCCAGACTGAAATGTTTCATAAATATCACTCCTTTGGAGGTGACTACAGAGCTGCTGATAGACGGCTTTTTCTAAGATTTTGGACAGAAACGGTAGATTTGAAATTGGTCTATAATTAGATATCACACAAGGGAACCATAAACAAACTTGGACAAGCACTGAACTCATATAGTCTCACTAACTGAGTAGCATACCAACATCCAAAACATAACATAGGCTGTTTATTTTGTGTATTTGATGAGATATTGAACTTTTACTGTCTCTTCTGCTCTTTGATATAAAATAAAATAAATCGATAGAATATCACTGAATAGGATTTGAATTAATCTGCCTTTGACTCTTTCTCTATATGTATAGATCTCCCACACCACAAACCACAAGCCTTTGATCAACTACAGGCAGCATCTGTACATGTCTGAGAGATTCGTGCAAAGCATGATCTGAAGATTTTCCAACCACAGAACTATAGCTCATTTACAGCAACATTTATCACACCATCATCAAGTGTGTGGGACTCCACTGCCCCAGTTCCCCCCACTGCCTGTATTGAAACAACTTCTTTTTCCAGTCCGAATTATAAATAAACATTGATCTAAGCAATTAATTGAGACCTGAATACTGAGATCTTTTTGCATTGCAGAAATCTCACTCCATTATTTCTGTGTTTTCAAGAATGGCCAATAATAAATGATCAATAACATTTATGTTCCCTCAGTAATCCTACAATAAATATTATTTACAAATGAGTCAGCACGGTTTTGCAAATCACCTCACAGCTCCAGAGATCACAGGTAAGATTCCCTGCTCGGACTTTGTCATGTGAGCTTTCTCCAGGTTCTCCAATTTCCTCCCACATTCTTCTCTAAACTGTCCCTGTGTGTGTGTGTGTGTGTGTGTGTGTGTGTGTGTGTGTGTGTGTGTGTGTGCACTTTGCGATGGATTGCCATCCTGTCTAGGCTTGGTTCCTTACTCGCACCCTGTGCTGCTGGTTAGGTTCTGGCTTCCTGTGGTTATGGTACCCAGTTAAAAACACATCTATCTCATCAGCATCTGACCACCAGTTTATTTTCCCCCCACACCCTCGCTGCTCTAAAAAAACACACAAACACTTTTCACACCTTGCACTGCAGGCTCATGCTCTCATCTACCACAAACAAACAAAGCTGCAGAACAAATGGCTAAAAGTCATTCTGTTTGGTGTTTCAGTATTGAGATGCTCAGAACATTTTTTTCTACACACATTTTTTTCTTTAACAATCATACTACACTTAAAAAAAACATTTGGGAGCCTTGCAATAACTCCCAATATTAATAACATAAGTCCAATGTTAATAACAAGTAGTGTTGGGCATCTAAAGTACATCATATCATATAAAAAAAATATATATATATCTATATATCTATATATATATATATATAGATAAATATACATTTTTACAGGAAACTGAAACACCTGTCATTTTAGACCACAATAATTTATTAGTGTGGTGTAGGGCCTCCTTTTGCAGCCAATGCAGCATTAATTCGTCTTGGAAATGACATATACAAGTCCTGCACAGTGGTCAGAGGGATTTTAAGCCATTCTTCTTGCAGGATAGTGGCCAGGTCACTACGTGATGCTGGTGGAGGAAAACGTTTCCTGACACACTTCTCCAAAACACCCCAAAGTGGCTCAATAATATTTACTATTTACTAATAAACTGGTGACTGTGCAGGCCATGGGAGATGTTCAACTTCACTTTCATCACAAACTGGCTTGTGAATCATTCAGCTTCAAATCACCCACCCCATTCTATCTGGTATTTACTTTTTTTGTTCACGCAATAGTAAATATTGATGGATGTTTCACAAATAGAGTGGATTCAAAAGTACAACTTTTTACTGAAATTAAAAGTCTCCTAAATAGAACTACATAGAAATACCAAAATAAAGTAGAAATACTAGAAAATAAGAATATTTGGTCTTTCCACAGTTGTACCCAGGCTCACTGGGGTTCAGTCGAATATCCAGGCATTCACATCTTTATTGGTGAGATGATGTATTCTACTATTTTGTAAATCTTTGAAAACCCTTTCAATTCACTACGGCTTCGGGGAGTATTTACTTGTACTGGAAAATATAAGATTCACTTTAAAAGGCAATACTCTTTACGTAATATAAAAGGAATTCTTTACTTTTATATCCTCAGTTACTTCAAATAACGCTGACCGACTGAACACCTCCTTTTTTCTCTTTATTTATTTAATATATTAGGTGTATTGGTTCATTATTTTTTATTTAGCTTCAATTTTAGCAATCACAGTAATATTATTCGTATTGTTGGAATATCGTGTGTGCGTGTGCGTGTGCGCGTGCGCGTGCGCGCGTGTGTGTGTGTGTTATATCATGTTTGGGGTTATGATGCAGGTTAAATTATAAATTGTGAGGAAGATATCACAAGATATTTGTTATTTATTTGCATATCTTTGTGTTTTACTAATTACCAAATAATAAATACTTCAAAATTGTAGCCTACTTGAAAAAGAACAGATGTACTTTATTGCCCAACACTATTTGTTATTAATATTGGACTTATAATGTTATTAATATTGGAGTTGGTGCAAGGCTCCCAAATGTTTTTTTTTAAGTGTAGTGTGATTGTTACCTAAGAGTTCAGTCTGAGTCAGTGAGTTTTCTAATGGATAAAGCTAGCCATCATTAACCTATTAATGTTAAAGTTGTGGAGTTAAGGACAGGGCTGTGTGGAAGCAGTGAAATTCCCTATCAGAGTCTCTAACCATTTGTTTATAAACTTTGTTTTTGGAGGGCAAAGGGCAGAAAGCTGAACTGATTTGTTTGAAGTTGAAAAACATGAAAGTGTTATACAGAGAGTCACTAATGTATTCAGTACAACCAATTCCACTGCCACTTCATATTATCAACCTAAATTATGAACCTGCTTAACAGTGTGAGATAAAGAGATCACTCATTCAGGCTGACATGAATTAAAACAACAACACTTATTATTGTTGCTAATTATGTTGACTTTTCTGTATATTGTGACATTATTATCATCTGTATAAGACAAAATGCCCATACACACACCACGCCCCTACACTCGTATGTTCAGCAGATGGACATTTCCTTTATATCGCCCACTTACTGCAGTACAGCGATGGGGCAGGTTATGATTGTGTTTGTGTTTCTCTCTGCACTGGGTAAGTGTTTAGAATCATATTTATTATTTAATAAATGAATAAATTATTAAAGAGAGCTTTAGTAGGAATATATTTTATCTGGATCTAAAGCAGTAATTTAGTTAGGAAATATATTATATTCACTTTTTTACGGGTATATTTGAATATATTAACTTGTAATAATCTAATTACAGTGTAAATACTATTTCAGATTGGATTACATCAGGGATCTAGATTACATTAATGCAGTTACAATAAATCTTATATAAAATTATATAAAATATATATAAAATATAAAATGACTTTTTTGAATATTAAAGCTTTTTATAGTTGTGTAAGAACTAACAAAACTTTTTTCCTCTTTTTTAGTAATGAGAAAGTTACATTACACATTATGAATATTTTATTATATTCGGCCTAAGATATAACTCAATTATAAATGAAATTATATCCATGGTACAGTACAGATCTGTCTGATATTTTGTGGATGAGCTGTTTGTTTGTTTGTTTGTTTGCTGGGTTGCAGGTTTGCTCTCAGAGACTCTGTGCTGTGTACCTTTGGTGGTTGATCCTGGAGAGAACGTTACCCTGTGGTGCCAACATGACCTGAATTATGGAGGTTACATCTTCTGGTTTAAGAACACACTTGCATCAGTACCACATCTACTTGGGTGCAAGGAGTTTGCAGCATCTGGCCGAACACAGAATTGCTTTTTCTTACCTGTACCTGACAGTGAGAGAATATTAATGTCTGTTGATGGCAGGAACACGTCTCTGACCATAAGAGCTGTAGATCTCTCTGATACCGGGTTCTATTACTGCAGCTTCTGTTATAGGAATGAAAAAGATACATTTACTATTAGGAACTCGACTTATTTACAGGTGAAAGGTACATTCTTTAGAGTCTTAGTTGAAGTAAAAGGTTTGAGATGGTAGGGATTGTAAATATTTAATATAATATATGTTTCAGAAGGAAATCAAACGCTTATTCATAACTTGGCCAGAGCAAAAGGTTTGTTATTTCTCTGAAAAGAACAAACACCATGTCTGTGTCACATTCTTATAGATGTGTAGCTCTACTTTCTTCTATCCAAATAACTTTTGTGGATTTAAATATATTTATTTCATTTTTTTAAGGTGCTGATGTGTTCATCGTGCTCACTGTAATATTTGGTGCAGTGATTCTGATTCTTCTCTGTATCCTGATCTTCTTAATACTGAAGTACAGAAACACAAGCACAGGTAAAACACCGGCACTACATCAGGTGAACTGTTACTGTAAATCTTGTTTACGTTAACAACAATAACAACAACGACAATACTACTACTACTACTACTACTACTACTACTAATAATAATAATAATAATAATTTGTTAAACATATAATGCTGAAAATACAGTGTAAGAATAAAGTGAAAAGCTGAGTGAAATGTTCTTTATTTTCTCTGTTGATTAGATTTAGCTGCTGGAGCAAATCCTAAGGTAAATATGACATCATCAATAAAATAGAAAAAACAAATTATTGTAAATTTAATATAGAAAGATTTAAAATGTGAAGTTTTAGCTGAATAATAAGATTTATGATGGTTTGGTTCAGATGTTTTAGCTTCTCCATAATTTAATTTACTCCAGTTGGACCAATATTCTGACCTTTAGTAATAATGTCAGGAAATCAGGGAGACAGAAACCATGATGGACCGACATGTTGTATTTTCCATCAGAAAAAATCTGCTTGATATATTTCTCTATTGTGTGACAGAGCTTCCTGCTGTAGCTGTAGCTTATTGTACATTAATAAACAGGAGACACAATAAAGTAATAAAGAAAAGAGCATCTAGAGTGAATATGATGTGATGTTTTATATTGGCTGTGTCCTCTGTGTTGCAGGATGAGCATGAGGATCCTGACTCTGTGAATTATGCTGCTCTACAATTTTCTGAGAGAAACAAAAACAAGAGAGCAGGAAGAAATGATGAAATGGCCGATCCACATGTAGTTTATTCTTCTGTCAGACACTAGCTTATTAACATAAGTAACAGGCTTACATATCTTTTTTCTTTATTTTTCTTTCTGAAAGCATGCTTATAATTGATCAGGAGGGTTATTTTAATAAATCTGATAAAAGCAAGTTTGGTCATGTTTTATTTTTACTAATGGGTCAGATCAACACAAAAGATAAATATGAAAGATTACAAACACTTCATGGCTGTAATGTAACATGGTTACTGATTAGGAAATAATTACAAAATAAATTCAATATTGAGTTTTATTTTAGTTTTTGAGTTTTATGTTACAATTTTAAGGCAGAACTTCATTTAAAATTTTTTACAAGTATATTGCTTTTTAACATCTCATTTTACACTGACAAACATAATATACAAAAGAAAATATACAGACATAATATACCATAACCTGTGTATGTAGTTTGATTAATGCTGTGTGTAGTGTACAGTAAATGCATGTGCAAATACTGTGCAAAAGTCTTAGGCCACCATTAGATTAAATATACCATTGTTGTAGCACTGATATACTGACCACACTGTTTCTCAGTCTCTTTATTATAAAATACAGATACTTTGTATGCAGTATTAAAAGCAATTAGAAAAAACATCTTCTATAGGCTACAGTGGTAAGTATTTAGTGTGAGCTCCCCGACACTTGGGCAACCCGGGAAAAATGTACTGTGAAATTTGACAGTACAAAGGGACTGGCATGGCAGAGAGAAAGTGGAGAGTCACGTTAGGGGTTGATTCTTGTCAACATTTATATTATATAATTGTTTCCAAACAAAAACCTAAGACTGAAGGAAAGTATAATGTAACTTGTAAGGTATTGTTTTTTCCTCAAACATTAATTTTGTGCAGAACTAAAGTCTGTAAATTTAGTTTATTACAGTAATTAAAAAATACCTTTTTAGTCTGAAGGAAGTCTTCACTGTTTTGGGTTTCAACATGCACATGATTAACAGTAGAAAGCAAAAATCACAGAACTACTTTGCGATCATGAAAAACTATTCCGATTTAGTGTGACAGGTTCTCTTTACAACCTCATATACAGCTCTGTTCAGCAAGAAAACACATACATTGCTTTCTACAAGGAAAAAAACTGCCAGCATTAGAGTCAGCGGTACCAATTCTGTATTTATTTGGTATTTTCAGTATCTTACATTACCACCAATGGATTTTTGGATTTTTTTATTGATTGTATTTTTAAGCATACATTATTTAATTTTTTTAATCATTATTATTTAAAATATATTCTCAGAAAATATGTATTCTGTAACTACATCATCTGTGGTTACAGTGTAAAAGTACGCCCTCTGCAGGGAAAAAACCTCAGTGAATTCTAACAGACTGACTTCCAGATAGTTTTCCATTCTCTATAGTAATTGATGACTCATTGAATCCTGATTGGTCAGAATGAAACGAAACTAACTTTCTTCTACCAGGGAACCAGGCTACCATTTTTTAAACGTGTTTTTGTTAATGCCTTGGTACTGTATTCTCTCTTCCGCTTTATGCTACATTTATAAAACCTTTCTACCGCTAAAATTAATTCTGGGATTTGTATCACGTGTTTTTTCCGCTTTAAATCTGTAATAAATGGATCGAAGCACCGCTCTGTTAACAGCGCTGTATGTATTTATGCTTGATTTCCTCCAGACATCAGCGGGTAAGTTTATATCATTATCTCTTTATCCAGTTATAATGTTTCAACATGGTAAATAATGACTCTGTACTTATAAACGAGTACATGTGTTAAAATGAGTGCTGGTTAAATACGCCGTAGCCAGTGAGGTTGGTTTCATTTTGACATCGGTGGATAGAAAACATCATGCATTTCTGATAGATTTCGGATAGCAATTTTATTTTATCTAGAGCATTTATTTCTACATATAAATATAGCATATGGTTACCAACACACTCATAAAGAGAGGTTTTTTCTGTCAGCATGTTCCTGAGTCAGTAGTTACACGTTTTATTTTTAGCAGCATCACAGTTGAGCTTTCTTACTGCATAGAACATCTAAGCAAACATTCATAACTGGAAAAAAACAGTCTTATTCAGGGATTAACATTCAGATTCTCAGTCTGTACTGAATACAGAAATGTTAATTGCTGAATTATGTATGTTATGTGCTGTAATTACAGAACACAAGCATTTTTTCTTAAATGTATCAGCTGAATGGAGGCTTGAATGACATTTTAAGGTACAATTAGCATTTAAACCAATGATCAGCACATTTGTATTTACATCTAAACATAACATTACTATAGTCACATAGTAGTTTAGACACTTTGCGCTTAGTTATTTCAAACAATAACATTAAGTAAAACATAATATGAAATCATTTAGTACTGTACAATACAGTAATTCAGTTACCAAAAACAAAAGAATGCTACCACGTTGTTTTCTACCCTTTCAAGACTGCGATTTTCTTTTGTGTCAGCAGGTGTTGCAAGGGTTCCCTCATACTAATTTTCTGTCATTTGGACAAGAATAAGATCGATCTTTGTTTTCTGTTAAAATTCTTAAGACCTTGGCTGTTAAAGTGAACAGACACTGACCATATGGAGGGTAAATGGTGATTATCTGTATGTCCAACACGGACGCAGTGGCTTCTTTGGCTCCTAGCAATATGGTTAGTTTTTGGTATTTATTTAATGGTAACAGTTCAAATGCTATCTCAGTGCCAGTGCATATTACAGTACAGCTGATCTACATTAGGTGATAAACTGGAGATTCTCAGATCATTTTTGCTCCTCAGAGACTCAGCCTGTTCTGGATGCTGTATTTATACCAAATCATGATTATAGTCACCTGTTTGAAATCACGTTATTATTTAGTTCTTTTTCCGTCATTACTAGCTCTAATTGGCCAAGCACCAACTTATTTTGGAATGTGTTTCAGTCCTGAAAAGCAGGAATTAATGTTTATTAATGACATGAAATATCTTGAGTTCACACTGTCTCAAGATAGTATGACCATAGTCCTAAAGATGTGTGAATAAGCATCTCATGGAGACAAAGAAATCCATGCCCTTGTTTTAAAAAAATGCCGATAAGCAAAGCAAAACACCGCGCTTTTGCACACGCTGTATTCTAGCCATGCAGACTGATCCAACCAGCTTTTGTTAAAACTTCTCTGCTGATTCCCAAATGGCCATGCGGGGTACTTCTGAAGAACTGGCCGTCTTGGGCCCTCATAATGCTAGCTTCTGCAGCAGCAAACAAAGACAGGTCCCCTTCCTCACCTTCATCCTCTGGCCTTTCTTGGTCCTGGTCTATGACTACTAGTGTTGTGTCCTTATGTTCCTGATACCTGTTAACATCACCTGTAGCCCTGTTAGGTTTGTCATCACTTTTGTTTCCTTTTGATTGAGTTTTGATGCGTGAACGTTTATGAAGTAAATAACAGTCCATTACGTGACATCACTAATGCCTCGCTAATGTTAAATTACAAAAATAGCACTCTGACTTGGGAGTGCTACAGGGGTGCTATGGCAATCCTAGGGGTAGCTACAGTGCCCCTAAGCCCCTAACTGGCTACCCCAAGCCCTGATATTTGTGATAATAAAATACTGTACTTCAGACCTGCTTATGATGAAATCTTCTAAAACTAGATTATCTGAATATTCATTGTATAATATTGAATATTGAATATTGTTTGTTACACAGTATTTCTGCTAAAAAAAAATAATTTGATGCTTTATGTACAAATTTATGTGCATGAACCACTGAAGATATTCACATGAAATTCTGCATGAAATTATATTTAAATATTCAGAATGAATCATGTGGCTATTGATGAACTAGGAGACTCAAAATCAGACATTATATGATAAGCCTGTGTAGGTAAAGTTGTTATATTCAGTGGAAACTTGTTGCTTTGAGATTTAACTGTTTTAATGAATATTGAAGGAGCTAATGTCTAATAAGATCTAACTATTAACCAGGATTACAAAAATAAATTGGTTCAGAACCTGTAAAGTGCATTCCCAGGTGTAACCAAAAGATTCTTTAGTCTGAACCATGATGACATCCATTCTGATTAATCCTTTCACCTGCAGTCTGAAATTCAGCTAATCGGTCTTTCTTACAGCAGCACTTTGAGGTTGAAATTATTTTACTAATAAACTATTTAAAACTTTATTATTTTTACAGAAACTCATTCTCTACAGTTCCTCTACACTGCAGTCACAAAAGGAATAAATCATCCAGAGTTCATTGCTGTTGGTCAGGTGGATGGAGAACAGGTTATGTACTATGACAGTAAGAACAGGAAGCTGATCCATAAGACGGAGTGGATAAAGAAAGATGATGCTGAATTTTACTGGAACAACCAGGCAGATCGTATGTGGAGTGATGGGGAGGACCTCAAACAACATTTAGATAAAACCATGAAGCTGTTTAATCACAATACAGGTAATGATGATAAATGTTTAATTTTTAAATAATCATGTTAGAATTCATGGTAACCCATCAGATTTTTGTTGGTGGTCAGAGCTAAATGTTTTTGGTCAGTGACTGTATGAGTTACAGGCTGCTGTGAGGAGTTTAAATAGAAAGCACAAGGATGGATGAACTTACTGTTATGGTTCACTGTGGGAATGGGGGCAGGATCCAAGTGCAGATAGCTGGGTTTACAAGATAAGCCCAGCTACTGGGGCTGAGGGGAGAATAACCATGCCTTAAGGGGCTATGAGCACTTCACAAAATAAAAATACATATATATTCAAATGTGCCAACTCCAGAAGGCCGAGTCGCACAAGAGCACACATGCGCTGATCATTATTGTCGTTTATTACTTCATTGGCGACACCTGTGGGCTCAGATACATAAGAGCGTCCCTGAGCACTGCTGATTGTCGCACCCTTATACCAAGCTTTACAGAGACCTCACCCGTCTCATGCATGCTTTTGCATCTGCTGTGGTTCTCTGTGTTTTTAGGGAAAATAGTAGGCTGTTTCTTCGTAGAGAAAGAGTGAAAGTATGGTCAGGAGGCAGAAAGTAACTGCTAGGGATTAGTGGGCTAGAGTAGGGACAGAACGCCTTGTTCTTCATATCCGCATCTGTGTCGTGCTGTATGCGCACAGTACCATGACACACTCTGAACACTCTTGCGCCCATGACTTGCTTTGCGTGCTTTGGGAAATCCCCAGGGTTTATGTCACAGCACGTCCATGCCCTCTCTCCTTCTGAGCCACATCACTCTGTGAATGCGCAGCTTGAGGGACGTTGTGTGTCTATACAGGGAATACTTTCATTTTAATTTTTTTCATTTCAATCACCACCCGAGAGGCTTTGCTGGAAGCTACTCATATCCTAGAGGCCCTGCCGGAGGCTGTATGTTTGAAGGGAGGCTGTTTGTTCCCTGGAGGCCATTTGTTCCTTGAAGGCCATTTGTTTGATGGAGGCTACATTTCCAAGAAACTCCCCCCCAGGCGCCATCCAGAGAGAAAGCCCCCAGACAAGTGGAAGGGGCCCAAGTAAATCAAACTGCTGTGAAATCAAACTGTCCACTTAGGAAGCAACACTGATTGACAATCAATTTCACATGCTGTTGTGCAAATGGAATAGACAACAGGTGGAAATTATTGGCAATTAGCAAGACACACTCAATAAAGGAGTGGTTCTTGCAGGTGGGGACCACAGAACACTTCTCAGTACCTATGCTTTCTGGCTGATGTTTTGGTTACTTTTGAATGTTGGTGGTGCTTTCACATTTGTGGTAGCATGAGACGGACTCTACAACCCACACAAGTGGCTCAGGTAGTGCAGCTCATCCATGATGGCACATCAATGCGAGCTGTGGCAAGAAGGTTTGCTGTGTCTGTCAGCGTAGTGTCCAGAGGCTGGAGGCGCTACCAGGAGACAGGCCAGTACACCAGGAGACGTGGAGGAGGCCATAGGAGGGCAACAACCCAGCAGCAGAACCGCTGCCTCCACCTTTGTACAAGGAGGAACTGCAAACTGCAAAATGACCTCCAGCAGGCCACAAATGTGCATGTGTCTGCACAAACGGTTAGAAACCGACTCCATCAGGATGGTATGAGGGCCCAACATCCACAGATGGGGATTGTGCTCACAGCCCAACACCGTGCAGGACGCTTGGCATTTGCCAGAGAACACCAGGATTGGCAAATTCGCCACTGGCGCCCTGTGCTCTTCACAGATGAAAGCAGGTTCACACTGAGCACATGTGACAGATGTGACAGAGTCTGGAGACGCCGTGGAGAGCGATCTGCTGCCTGCAACATCCTTCAGCATGATGGTTTGGCAGCGGGTCAGTAATGGTGTGGGGTGGCATTTCTTTGGAGGGCCGGACAGCCCTCCATGTGCTCGCCAGAGGTAGCCTGACTGCCATTAGGTACCGAGATGAGATCCTCAGACCTCTTGTGAGACCATATGTTGGTGTGGTTGGCCCTGGGTTCCTCCTAATGCAGGACAATGCTAGACCTGATGTGGCTGGAGTGTCAGCAGTTCCTGCAAGATGAAGGCATTGAAGCTATGGACTGGCCCGCCATTCCACAGACCTGAATCCGATTGAGAAGATCTGGGACGTCATGTCTCGATCCATCCACCAACGTCACGTTGCACCACAGACTGTCCAGGAGTTGGCAGATGCTTTAGTCCAGGTCTGGGAGGAGATCCTTCAGGAGACCATCCGCCACCTCATCAGGAGCATGCCCAGGCGTTGTAGGGAGGTCATTCAGGCACATGGAAGCCACACACAATACTGAGCCTCATTCTGACTTGTTTTAAGGACATTACATCAAAGTTGGATCAGCCTATAGTGTGTTTTTCCACTTTAATTTTGTGTGTGACTCCAAATCCAGAACTCCATTGGTTAATACATTTGATTTCCATTGATGATTTTTGTGTGATTTTGTTGTCAGCACATTCAACTTTGTACAGAACAAAGTATTCAATGAGAATATTTCATTAATTCAGATCTAAGATGTGTTATTTGAGTGGTCCCTTTATTTTTTTGAGCAGTGTACATGCGGTAAGCCTGCTGGAGTTTAAGTTTATGTTTCGCGGTAAAAGCCCACTTATGTAGGTATGTGAGCATTGAGACAAAGCCCGCTCGTGTTTGTGTATGCGCGTTGAGATAAAGCCTGTCTTACGTTTGTGTATCCGTTTGCGGTGAAGCCAACGTGATGCCTCTGTCAATGACAGCAATATGGTGATAACGACAGAACCTGCATCCGTCTCATATCTGCCAGTAAGGCCATGTTGTGACAGTGTGATTCCTAATACTTAGTGTATCAGTAGAAGCTGATCACGCTAAAAAAAGCCAAATCCATTATAAATATGTATATAATGAAGGCTTTGATTACTACAGGGGTTATTTCACCCCACAAAACTACAAAAGTCAGAATGTTACTGAATGTAAACAGATTTTATTGTGCAATCTGCAGTGTCTTAAAAACAGAGCTTAATAGAAAGGTGCCTTTTTTTTCACTCCGGTAAGACATCCCCCGAATTCGGTGTTTTAATCATTACACTGAATCACTCTCCAAAGTTACTGCGTTCATAGTGTGGACCTTCTTTTGCATCTCCGATCTCACTTTATAATCCAGTTCTGTGTTCTGTTCTTTAATCTGACGGAGCCTTTCCCAACTGTTAACAGACTGTTTCTAGCCTGTGGTGTATGTTATGCTACATGGCTAGCGAGCAAACTTTACCCAGCATGCTGTTTGATGATTTTGGTCTACTCAGTGCTTAGCAGCGCTTCTAGCGGTGAAAAATATTATATAATTTGCTGCCTAATTGTTAGAGCTGTGTTTCAGCTGTGCACTGGTATGGAGGTATATGAAAAATGCATACCGTATGGGAAATTAACCACTTGAACCGGTACAGGGCCCAGCACTAGTGTGAGTGTTTGGTTAACTTAAGCCAGCTATCATACAGAAACTCTAAGGTATCTGAGTTTGCTTCATGGTACAGTCCTCAAGACAATGGGTTAAACCATCCTACTTCAGATTTCTGTGAAGGAAAAGGAAATCACTCATTGAATAGAGCTTTAGCACGCTGAAAGCTTTCTACGAACTACAATTGTCCCCAATTCCTGCTAAGCAAGTACATGAGACAGAGGGGACATAATACAACAGTTCTATGAACTATGAACTATAACTGGGACACTGCTCTAATAGGTCACAGTTATGTGAGCTTAATGATACATTACATTACTAATGACTGGAATCTGAAGTCAAAATGTTTAGAAACCAGATATGTACTAGAGAACCACACAGCTGATACTCTGACTGCCTTAGAACAGTATTTCTCAATCCTGATCCTGGCGCCCCACCGCTCTGCATGATTTAGTGTTTTCCTGCTCCCAACACACCTGATCCAACTACTCAGCTCATTAACAAGCCTGTTATTGAGTTAAAGTTGGTGTGTTTAAACAGGAGAAGCACTAAATAGGCTCTATGCACACTTGTCTTCCGGGTTCTCGTATACCGGCAGACTAACTTCCGGTTTTAAATGTCGGACACTGAACACGTATCGTTAAAACACGATTATCTTATTATTAATACTATTAATAATCCTAATAATCAAGTCAAAGTCAAAGTGAACTTTATTGTCAGTCAGACTATACAGCAGGGAGTGTACATCTGAACGAAATTGCTTTCTACAGTCTCCGATGTGCAAGAATAACAAGGGTGTAGAGACGTGAGACATACACATGCGCTCATATATACATATATAATTATAAATAGAGGAAAAACACCAAAAAATAATAATAAAGATACAAATATGTACACAACGCATATAAACATATATACACATGTGCATAAGCACATATACACGATTAAAATACAGAGTCCTGGCTCAACACGCTCATCTCGGACACACTCGTATCTCTGGACCGCTTTCATCTCATCCGAGCGGACAGGACAGCGGAGAGCGGTAAGAGGAAGGGAGGAGGGCTGGCAGTATTTGTGAACAAAAGGTGGTGTAACTCTGGGCACATCGCTATTAAGGAACAAATCTGCTGTAAGAACATTGAACTGTTAGCCGTTAGCATGAGACCGTACTATCTCCCGAGGGAATTCTCGCACGTTATCACAATAGCTGCGTATGTCCCGCCCTCTGCTAACGCTGACGCTGCCTGTGACGTCCTGCACTCAGCTGTGTCTAGGCTGCAGACACAGCACCCACAAGCCCTCCTTCTCATTTCAGGAGACTTTAACCATGTTTCTCCGTCTTCCACTCTGTCCACCTTCACGCAATATGTAACCTGCCACACCAGAGACAATAAAGTACTGGACTTGTTTTATGCCAACACTAAAGAGGCTTATAACTCATCACCTCTTCCTCCCCTTGGAAGATCTGATCACAACCTGGTTCATCTTCTGCCTGTGTACAAACCACTTGTGCACAGAGAACCAGCAGTCACCCGCACAGTGAAGAAATGGTCTAAGGAGACTGAGGAGGCTCTGAAGGACTGTTTTAAAACAACAGTGTAGGAAGAACTGTGTGACCCTAATGGGGAGGACATTGACAGTCTCACTCATTGCATCACAGATTATGTCACCTTCTGTGTGGAGAACACCGTTCCGACCAAGACTGTTCGGTGTTTCTCCAATAATAAGCTGTGGATAAACCCTGACATAAAGGCTCTCTTAAAAAAGAAAAAGAGGGCCTTCAGGTCAGGTGATAAGGATGAGCTGAAAGCTGTGCAGAAAGAACTGAGAAGGAAGATTAGGGAGGGGAAAGCTGGCTACAGGAGGAAGCTGGAAGAAGAACTACAGCAGAATAATGTCAGTGGAGTCTGGAAAGGCCTAAAAACCATTTCTGGCCATAAGAAATCCGACTCCCAGGTGGTGGGGGACCAGAAGTGGGTGAACGATCTCAATTTGTTCTTCAACAGATTTGATCACTCACCGGTCCCTCCCCCTACACAGACATCACATCTGAATCCCCCTTCTGTGGCACCACCAACATGCTGCCCTCCCCCGTCTCTCACACTCCTGCCCTTATCACAACCACCACTCACTGGTTCATCTGCTGGCAACTGTAACTTCCCATTCACACACTCCAACACCCAGCCCCCATGCTCCAATCTGTCCTTCACAACAGCCCAGGTGAGGAATGAACTGAAGAAAATCAAGGTGAAGAAAGCTGCGGGTCCAGATGGCATCGGTGCCAGGCTCCTCAAGTCCTGTGCAGATTAGCTGTGCGGGGTGGTCGAGCACATGTTCAACCTGAGTCTGAAGCTGGGAAGAGTACCACTGCTGTGGAAAACATCTTGTGTGGTACCTGTGCCAAAAACGCAGCACCCAAAGGACCTGAACAGCTACAGACCGGTGGCACTGACTTCACATTTGATGAAATCACTGGAGAGGCTGGTCCTTACTCATCGCCGCCCTCTGGTGAGCCCATCCATGGACCCTCTTCAGTTTGCTTACCAGCCTGGCACTGGGGTGGATGATGCCATCATCTATCTTTTACATAGAGCTCTTTCCCACCTGGAGAAACCTGGGAGCACTGTGAGAATCACCTTCTTCGATTTCTCCAGTGCTTTTAACACCATACGGCCGGGGCTCCTGAAGGACAAACTGGATCATGTTGGAGTGGACAGTCATCTCTCAAATTGGATACTGGACTACCTCACCAACCGACCACAGTATGTGAGGGCACGGGACTGCGTGTCTGATATGGTGGTCAGCAGCATAGGGGCCCCTAGGGATCGGTCCTGACACCGTTCCTCTTCAACCCTGTACCAGGCTGACTTCATGTACAGCTCACCGGACTGTCACCCCTCCAGAAGTTCTCTGATGACTCAGCGATTGGTCGTCTTATAAACAATGACGAGGACAGCGAGTACAGAGGACTGATTCAGACTTTGTGGACTGGTGTCTGCTGAGCCACTCCAGTTAAACGTGGGGAAGACCAAAGAACTGGTGGTGGATTTCCCGTAGGTGCAAACCCACTTTACCATCAGTGAACATCCAGGGAATGGACATTGAGAGAGTGGACTCTTATAAGTACCTGGGTGTTCATCTAAATAACAAACTGGATTGGTCAGTGACACACAACTACACTTTATAAAAAGGTCAGAGCAGACTCTACCTACTCAGGAGACTGAGGTCGTTTGGAGTGCGAGGGGAACTCCTGAGGACTTTCCTTTGATACAGTGGTGGCATCGGCCATCTTTTATGGAGTTGGGGTATGCTGGGGCAGCAGCATCTCTACAGCGGACAGGAAGAGACTTGATAAACTTATTAAGAGGCCAGCTCTGTCCTGGGGGAGCCCCTTAGACCCGGTGCAAGTGGTGGGAGAAAGAAGGATATTAGCCAAGCTAGCATCCATGCTGGAGAACGACTCCCACCCCATGCATGAGACTTTTGGAAGCACTGGGTAGCTCCTTCAGTGACAGGCTGCTTCACCCCAAATGTGGGAAGGAGCACTATCAAAGGGTCCTTCCTTCCGGCTGCTGTAAACTGTACAACAGCACTGCTCCAAGCTCACGCAATCACTGTAATTTACTTATGAAAATCACAATATTTTTCTCCTAAGTGCAATCGTTTGTAATTATTTTTATTGGAATCTTGCTATTGTCTATCTTCCTTATACTGAGTGCTGTTCTGTTTCCTTTGCTGATGCAACAAGGTGAATTTCCCCCCACGTGGGACTAATGAAGGATTGTCCCTTATCTTTATCTTATCTTATACATATACACGTGTATAAATAAATAAATAAATAAATAAATAAATATAAATATATATATATCATTTATCCAACGTATGTATATATATATTTATATATATATATATATATATATCTATATCTATATATATATAGATATATATATATATATTATATATATATCTATATATCTATAGTACTATCTATAATACTCTCATATCTCTATCTATCTGTATCATATCTCTATATGTATCTCTCATATATATGTATGTAGATATATATATATATATATCTGTATATATACATACATACATATACATACATATACATATCATATATACACATGTGTGTGTGTGTGTGTGTGTGTGTGTGTATACCTCAATATTTTAATCGTGTGACACACACACACATTATAAGTAACACATACTGTGAACTGTGAAAATTGGTGCAATGCATTCATTTCTACATATACATATTGCACATTGATAGAAATGAATGCTATTGCACAATTTTCACAGTATGTATTACTTATAATGTATTATAATCTATTACCTAATGATTTAGAGGGACACAAGTCTCCTTAGTCCCATGTCACAATGGCTGTGGAGTTTCATACCCTGGAGCGACTAAGCTCACGTCATTTTCAATTCTCAGTTCATGTCCAAAGCAGTGAAATGGACACTACAGACCTTTGTGTGTTTGGTGATTTGAATGGTTATCCCTCTTGATGTTGACAAGAAATTTCTTTCTGATTCTGAATCTCCTCGTCCAGCGGCAACGAATGAAAACTCACACAAGAGAGTTATACCCTTGCTGACACCGAACACATCGGGACAGAACAATGTTCCTGATGCCCCTCGTTCTTGTTTTTTGAAATCGCAAACGTTATTCCTCATTATGCGACTGTAAATCTTTGAAGAGCCCCTCGCCTCCACACTGGAAGGTAAACGATCCAGCATCAACGCCCTGCCACTGCCAACATCTGACGCCTCATGGGAAGTTTGCCTTTGTCCGTGAAGGGGCCACAGCTGCTAGGAGGAACTCTAAACCATCAGAGAGAAAACCAGCTGTGCCCCAGCACGCGACTGGAAGTTGCTGGCAGACATGGCAAACAGCTGGTATTCCCCACAGAGATCGCCACTACCACCTTGAGGCCTGACCTGGTGCTTTGGTCCCCTTCCCTAAAGAAGGTATACATAGGCGAACTCACTGTACCCTGGGAGGACTCCATGGAGGAGGCATTTGAGCGGAACCACCTGCGGTATTCCGAGTTGGCCGCAGAAGCACGACACCGTGGCTGGAATGCTGAAGTCCGCAAAGTGGAGGTTGGGTGCAGAGGTTTTGTGGGAACATCCACTACAAAACTCCTGAGGGACTTGGGAATCAGGGGCCAGAACCTGCGCACAGCCATCAAAGCCGCATCAGAGGCAGCCGAAAGGAGCAGCCAGTGGCTCTGGCTGAAGAGAAACGACCCCTGTTGGGCCTAAAATAGTGCAACAGGAGGTATGCGGTCAGCCAGGTTAGGCCTGACTCAGGGAACCGGACGCCCCTGCCATGCATAGTCCCATGAGATGTCTGCCAACAAGGTGACTCTCATGGATAATTGGGCTTGGGACGCAAGTGCAGGGCTGATCATCCTGCAGCTGGCCGCCTCTGGAGAGGGTGTATAGAGTTAAGGGCCGAAACACCTTATGACCCAGAGGAACTCTACTGATGACGCGTACCCATACATTTCCATTTCCCCTTCGTACCCGTAATCCAACTCCCCTTCAAGGCCACCATTTACCTACAAGCCCACCAAGCGTAGGTACTTGCAAAGAACTCCCCTTCAAGGCCACCATCCACCATTCACCTACAAGTCCACCAAGCGTAGGTGCTTGCACAGAATAACAACATCTCAGTCTGTGTTTCTGGAATCTCTGTATTCCCAGCACTTCGGAACTTTCTTTCAGTCGCCTATGCTAACCGGAAGCTGGAATGCCGGTATAAAGTCTAACGGAAACGCGTCACGGATTCATCGTGCATAGAGCCTATTGTGCAGAGCCGTGGGGTGCCAGGAGCCAGGAGCCTTAGCAGGTCTTAGAAGATAGGAAGGAGGTACTGGAGTGATGGAAGTGCAGGCTCTAATAGAGCTTTGGGAGAAGATAATGGATCCTCACCTCCTGCACTCAAGAAAAAGTGGGTGTGACTTGCTACTAGTGTTAATTTTGTCGGCGAATGTCAAGTCAAGTCAAGTCAAGTCAGATTTATTTATATAGCGCTTTGTGTGTTTTCATCAATGACCCTTTTCTTCTAACGAAACACAAGACGATGACTAAACAAACATGAATGAAAAACAACAAAAACTAGGACGAAATGAATGGACACTTTTGTCAACGGATAAAAACGAGACAAAAATGTTGCAGAGATGGCATCCAATCAGATCTGATTTAGTTTTGTGGCAGGTAGGGACAAGGTAGAAAAAGATACAATCATAAATTTAGTATATGTGGAATTGCGGGATGAGTTGGGTAGAGATCCAATCAGTAATGCGGTAAGACGCAGGGTTCTGATCTGACCCCGGGAAGAACAGCATTAGCTCGACAAATGTCAACACCTGGGAAAAAGAGGAGAGTCAATATACAGTGGTGCTTGAAAGTTTGTGAACCCTTTAGAATTTTCTATATTTCTGCATAAATATGACCTAAAACATCATCAGATTTTCACACAAGTCCTAAAAATAGATTAAGGGAACCTAGTTAAACAAATGAGACAAAAATATTATACTTGGTCATTTATTTATTGAGGAAAATGATCCAATTTTACATATTAGTGAGTAGCAAAAGTATGTGAACCTCTAGGATTAGCAGTTAATTAATTTGAGGGTGAAATTGGAGTCAGGTGTTTCAATCAATGGGATGACAATCAGGTGTGAGTGTTGTGTTTAAAGAGCAGGGATCAATCAACGTCTGCTCTTCACAACATGTCTGTGGAAGTGTATTATGGCACGGAGAAAGGAGATTTCTGAGGACCTCAAAAAATAGTTGTTGATGCTTATCAGGCTGGAAAAGGTTACAAAACCATCTCTAAAGTGTTTGGACTCCACCAATCCACAGTCAGACAAACTGTGTACAAATGGAGGAAATTCAAGAACATTGTTACCCTCCCCAGGAGTGGTCGACCAACAAAGATCACTCCAAGAGCAAGGCGTGTAATAGCTGGTGAGGTCACAAAGGAGCCCAGGGTAACTTCTAAGCAACTGAAGGCCTCTCCCACATTGGCTATTGTTAATGTTCATGAGTCCACCATCATAAGAACACTGAACGACAATGGTGTGCATAGCAGGGTTACAAGGAGAAAGCGACTGCTCTCCAAAAAGAACATTGCTGCTCGTCTGCAGTTTGCTAAAGATCACGTGGACGAGCCAGAAGGCCATTGGAAGAATGTTTTGTGGACGGATGAGACCAAAATAAAACTTTTTGGTTTAAGAGAAAAGCTTTATGCTTGGAGAAAGGAAAACACTGGATTCCAGCATAATAACCTCATCCCATCTGTGAAACATGGTGGTGGTAGTATCCTGGTTTGGGCCTGTTTTGCTGCATCTGGGCCAGGACAGGTTGCCATCATTGATGGAACAATGAATTCTTAATGATATCAGAGAATTCTAAAGGAACTGACTCTCAAGACAAGGTGGGTCATGCAGCAAGACAACGACCCTAAGCACACAAGCCGTTCCACCAAAGAATGGTTAAAGAAGAATAAAGTTCATGTTTTGGAATGGCCAAGTCAAAGTCCTGATGTTAATCCAATGGAAATGTTGTGGAAGGACCTGAAGTGAGCAGCTAATGTGAGGAAACCCACCAACATCCCAGAGCTGAAGCTGTTCTGTGTGGGCTAAAATTCCTCCAAGCCGGTGTGCAGGACTGATCAACAGCTACAGGAATGTTACACAGAAATGCACTCTTAATTAGGAAAATATTCCATAGCCTTTGAATAAACAGTCATAGGCTGTTTCTGCTTATTTTACACTAAACACACACACACATTTATTTGATATATTTTATTAACAGTGTATTTGCCGTGCTGGTGATTTTTGTAGCCTTTAATCTATTGGATAATCTATGAGCTGGAGAAAATGCTCTTTTCAGGTATGATTGCTGTTGTGTCTAATCTCTGTAACTGGTGATGTTGGTTCATATGTAGATTTTATTTTGGGAGTTGGGTAGGAGATGTGAGCGAATCTGTAATAGCATCACCAAAAATTATTCCTGCACAATTTAATCAGTAGCGTTTGATTATCTCAGTGTTTGTAGAACATTTCTTCTGTTTCGTTGTCTTTCTGGATTTTTCTCCTCTGCTTAAGAGAGCTCCTAATCCTCCTAAAAGTCCTCCTCCCTACCCAACAGTCTCACCTTAGGAGCTCTTTTAGGGGTTAAGATACTTTATGAATAACTTTTATCTTTACTAGGATCTTCTCCTGAATTTGAGAAGGAAACGCCCACAATTATAAGAGTTTTCTTAGAATTTTGTCACCAGGAGCCACTCTTAGCCCTAAGAATCTTTATAATTACGGCCCCAGATGTTTAAGCCATAGTACATTAAATTTGATTTGCTTGTTCATTTTCAGAACTTGCAACTATTATTTTCAAGATAGACAGACAAAATGTATTTATATAACTTCATAAATGTGGTGTTCAATAAATTGAAGCTGTTTATCATGTGTGTGTATATTATGACATTATTATTACATTATATCAGTAATATTGGAGCTGATGGGTTAAAGTCTGTTTTCAGTTCAGGAGGTTCAGGTCTGTAGTTCCAGTGCTGATAAAGAATCAGTCAGATCTCACCAATGTCACTGTAAACTCCCTCTGATCTCCATCCAGGAGAAATGTGTTCATCTAAAACCAGACAGACCAGAAACTATCAGCTGGTAGATTTATGATTCTGTATTTCCTGTGCTGTGTCTGATTAGTGTGTTACTGTTTTATTTATATTTGTGTCTCTTTAGGAATTCACACAATGCAGCAGATGTACGGCTGTGAGCTGGATGATGATGGAACCACTAGAGGATACGATCAGTACGGTTATGATGGAGAAGATTTCCTCAGTCTGGATCTGAAAACTCTGACCTGGACTGCAGCTACAGATAAAGCTCTCATTACCAAACAGGAGTTTGAGAGAAATGGTTATACCATGTACCGTAAGAATGACCTGGAGAAGGAGTGTATCGATTGGTTAAAGAAGTGTGTGTCTTACGGCAGAGAGACTCTGGAGAGGAAAGGTAGAGTGTATGATCCTCTCTGTTACTGTAACTCCCACACACTGCATTCATCACTGAAAACCTGCTGCTCAGTTCCTCACTTATTCCTCGTCAGGATGTGGAGGAGAAACATCCATCCACTGCTCCCTCACACACCTCTTCCTGTCCTTCATCATCTACTAATATTGTTTCTCTCTCTGCAGTTCCTCCTGAGGCGCTGATGTTCCAGAAGTTCTTCTCTTCTCCAGAGCTGGTGTGTCATGCTACAGGTTTCTTCCCCAGTGGAGTGATGATGTCCTGGCAGAAGGATGGAGAGGATCTGATTAAGGACGTGGAGCTCAGAGAGACATTACCCAACCAGGATGGGAGCTTCCAGAAGAGAAGCATTCTGAAAGTCTCACCTGAGGATCTGCAGAAACACGAATACACCTGTGTGATTAAACACAGCAGCCTGAAGGAGGACTTGGTGCTGAAAGCGATAAAGAGACGAATCCTGAGAGGTAAGAGGAACACTTTCATAAAATCAACTCCAGATTTATAGATGTGGAAGAGAAATCCTGAGACTGTACTGATTAATGTTGATCCAGGTGGAGGATCAGATGGAGGATCAGATGGACAATCAGATAGACGATCAGATGAAGGATCAGATGGAGGATCAGATGGAGTACCGATTGGTATCATCGTTGGTGTTCTTCTTCTCGTTGGCCTCGCTGCTTTAATTCTCGTCTGGAAGAAGAAGAAACCTGGTAAGGAAGGAAGGAGACAAATGTAAAGTTTAAAATCAGAATGTAGAGTTGAAACGAAATAATGAGAGCTGAATGAATCAGATCCACTGTACAGTAATATTCTACTTCCATCTGATGGTTGAAGCTCAGCTCCATCATGCAGTAGATCAGATACAGTACCCAGTTCTTACAGTAACTGTCTGTCCATCATCTGTCTTTCAGCATTCAGACCTGTTCCACAGAAACATACAGAGTGTAAGAGAGACATTCAGGCTTTTTAATCTGCATAGATTATTTTTTAATCATTTAACGTTTAGAAACTTTAATGGCTTCCTGTTTTACAGGCTCTCAGAAGAATTGTCACTCCAGTGGACATGAGGAGATAAGACTAACAGAGTAAGAAGTGTTAGATCCTATTTACACTCGGTCTTTTCATGCATCTTGTATTTGGATTGTATTCTGATCAAATTTTACTCTTAAATGTGCACTTACAGAATAATTATTCCCACAGGAATTATTAGCCCCCCAGTAAAGATGAGTAAAAAGGGTTATAGGAACTGGAGCTTTTGGTGAATTAGCTTAGTCACACACACACACACAAAAGAAAATAAATCAACCTTTAATTTAAACTAAGAAACAAAATCTCTAATAAAAAAGTAGTTATTTTGAACAAAACCACATGTACCAGAATTACTGACACCCCTAGAAATTCCTATAAACAAAATGTAACCAAAGTACTTTTACCATTTATTTTACTTTATTTTGTAGTTGATCAGACAGTCTATGAACTTTCAGGCAGTATGACTGCATCCATGACTTCCTGTTTCACTGGGGTATATATGAGGTGACACAGAGATCAGAAGTGTGTTGACCTTCATAAATCGGGGAATAGCTATAAAATAGCTGCTGTTCTGAACATGCCCAGATCTACAGCTGGGTCAGTAATTACAAAGGTCCAATCAACTGGAACTGGGACAAACCTGCCTGAGGAGGAACCTTCTCCTGAAATGGTTTGAGTGATCAGATCTATCTAAATCAGATTTAATGGCTGCATTTACACAGACATTTTTCTATGGATTATTTACAGTCTTGATACTGAAGATGGAGGAAACCTAAGTGTGAACGGGATCTTAATGATATGTTGTAATAATCTGTTTCTGTACTGAATATGCAGCAGAAAAGATTCAGCTTAGCTCAACTCCATCTAATCGTTTTGTTTGCTCTTTTCTCTAGGATTAGGAGAGAAAAACATGAAGACATAATAGTTGGAGTTTCAGGCTGAAGAGAGAGACGAGCTCAAACACTGAAGAAAGTTTATTTTAGCCTGTTACAAGACTCTCCGTTGCAGTTCTGGTGCTGCAGTTATTTCATAAGCTGTTACCCCGACCCAAAAATCTCCCGACTGTGGAGACAGCACCACCAAACAAGCCCCTACATTTGGGGTCCAGGATCACTGGAACTAAAACTGTTTCTTTTAATGCTTTGCATTGTGAACACTATTTCTCTGCACTATCTTTATACTTTTTATAGATTTATTTTATGGATGTGTGCAGCAGTGTGTGTAATGTGACCTTGTCAAATTCATCTCAGTATTAACTGGATATGATCTGATGCAGTAACTCAGTATTCAGAGCTCAGAGCTTCAGGTTCTGGATTAATCAGCAGGTTGCAGTTGTTGTGGATGAGGGATTCTGCGGAATGATGGGGAAGTAACACCACTTAACTTTCCACAGGCTAAGTATAAGCAACACGATCTGTCCTAAAAAAGAAAATCATTCCATAATGCTGAGTGTTGGTTCAAGTGGTGTAAAGCACCATCACTGGTCTCTGGAGCAGTGGAAACATGTTCTCTAGAGTGATGAATCATCCATCCGAGAGTCTCCATATTAATGCTCATGCTTTTGGAATGGGATGTACACCATGTAGCAGATGCTCTTATCCAGAGCGACTAATCCAGTGGTTAGTGTAGTCGGCTCACAGCTCCAGCATCCTATGTTCGATCCTGACCTTGGACTCTGACTGTGTGGAGTGTGTGTGTTCTCCTCGTGTCTTTGTGGGTTTAATCTGGGTGCCTCTCACAGTCCAAATATCTGCTTTAGGTTAATTGGTTACTCTAAATTGGCCTGATCTGAGTATATATGACTAGCTATGATGTAACCTTGTGTCTGTCATTAAATAGCCATTAGGGTGGCACGATGGCTCTGTGGGTAGCACCGTCACCTCACAGCGATAAGATCCTCGGTTCGATCCCAGGTGGAGTGGTCTGGGTTCTTTCTGTGTGGAGTTTGCATGTGCTCCTCGTGTCTATGTGGGTTTGCCTCGGCTGCTTCAGTTTCCTTCCACAGCCCAGAGAATTCTTGAGGTTAATTGATTACGCTAATTTGGCCCGACCTGGGTGTATCTATATTACTAATGTCGATATAACTTTGTGTGTCTGAATGACATGAGTACATAACATAATGAGAGAAACACAGGAGGGTTTTATCAAAATAGAAACAAATATCGATAATGTACTTTCAGTAAAGTTCACTTGCTGCGTATTAAAGCTCTCAGTACTAATCAGTAGGATAAAGTTTTAACTAGTGATGGAAATTCCGGCTCTTTTCAGAGAGCCGGTTCTTTTGGCTCGGCTCACTATAAAGAGCCGGCTCATTCGGCTCCCAAGTGGCTCTTTAGATTTTTGTGCAGCTTAATTTATTACCAAATTATGTGTAAAATGAATTACTAATGTAAAAACACACAATATCCAATGTTTGTTATTATTAATATGGTTTGTATTTATATACTCAATGGAACATAGTAAAATAAAATGCAAAAACGAAGACCCATCTCGATTACAGGTCCAATCTGGTCTCAGGTCTCTGACTATGTGTATTATTTGTAAATTTGCAACTATATACAGGGAAACAAGACATCATCAACCAAACATCACTCAACAAAATATAAATAAAAATGTGCAAAAAAGAAAAAGCAGCATCCAGGTTACAGTTTTTAATGAAGATTTGCATTAAAAAAAAAACCTAAGGATCTTATCTTTGAGTGGTTGATCCTGCTTCTCTGTTATGATCTGACCTGTTTTAGAAAAGATTCTCTCTGAGGGGATAATAAATATTGCACAATAAATTAAAATATATATATATAAACCGTCTCACAATCAGGAACCGGTTCCCGTCGTTCATTTCAAAGAGCCGGCTCTTAGAGCCGAATCGGTCGCGACCGACACATCACTAGTTTTAACTGTTCAGCTGAGTCATAAATAATTTACAGTAAGTACGTCTAATAAATACCGCAAATACCGATCAGCTTAAAAGATTGAACAAGAGAGAACCATTTCAGAAAAGTCTCACAGAGCAACAACATTAAACTGGGAATAAAACAAGAACCTGTTAGCATTTGACGGTACAAAGAAACTTTAAACCATACAAAAGGTTCTTTAAGTAGAAATTGTTCTCTCTAGGACTCCTAACCATCCACTGAGAAAGAATATAAGCAAACAAAAGCAGCTGACAAAAAAGATTAGGAATCCCTGTCCTAATTCTCTGTCTGTGATGATAAAGCGAAAGCTGTGCCAGAAGAAAGTTCTTTAAGATGACTAATAATTGTATTATTATAATAATGACGATGATGTTAACATGTTGAACGCTAGATGGCGTCGGTGAGCGGGCATCTGTGGAAATTAAAGCGACACTGAATACCTGAGCAACGTTGAAGCGTTACTTAAAAGTATTTATATTTTATTTATTAATTTCTTACTTAAGGAAGTAAAGATTACTCGTGGTGACTTCAGCTTTACTCGAGCTGCTTCCGTCACCAGCTCCAGCCACAGCAGAGGACAGTAACCCTCACCCTCCTTCAGTTATCTGGGGTCGAAGTGCTGCCAGCGACTTTCCTGCTTAAACTCAGGATCCTAGAGTGACTCTGTGTATCGGACCGCTTAATGCCGATGTGCATATTTCACATTTTATTTCAACTATGACTCCATGACTTTAGTTTCATTCTTAGATTTATCATCTACGCCGTCCAAGGAGGTTTGGGTCCCTTTTTGAGTCTTGGTCCTCCCAAGGTTTTTTCCTCATAACACTTAGGGAGTTTTTCCTTGCCACTGTCGCCCTAGGCTTGCTCAATTTAGGATTGGACGTAGTTATTAGGAGATAATCTAAAATGGTAAAGTTGCTTTGAGACAATGTTCCATTGTAAAAAGCGCTATATAAATAGATCTGACTTGACTTGAATCTTTTAGTCCGTTGTTGTTAATCTGCAGTAAATGATGAAGTTCCTGCTCTTCCTCATCTGTGTTTTACCTCGGACCTCAGCAGGTAAGTTTCTGTATGATGCATTCATTTTATTATTTGTAAGAAGTTTTACTTTCTATAGGCGAATTAATAGCTTTCAACATGAAGGTCAAAATGGAGAAACAGACACACCCAACAAAGATCAATTTTACAGTGAGATTAGCGGGGTGGATTTCCGAGAGCCCTCCATTTTAAGTGTCCTCTGACTATTAGGGACTTTGACCCCAGGGCTTCTTGGGAGCCCTAGCCATGCTTTTGGGGTCCCTAGCCATGCTTTTGAGACTTCAACTTCTGGCTATTGGGGGTCCTAGGAAAGAGGGGGGCATATTTTTAGAGGGCGCTGGTTATGAGAGCCCCTAACAGGGGGCCCTAGATAAGAGCAGGGCATACCATTAGAGGGCCCTTGATCATGAGGCTATGGGGCCCTTGACTTGCATAGAAGTAATTTACCATGGCTCCTTGACTTTCTAGGGACCTACAAATTGATGTTTGATGTTCTTTTCATGCCTGATAATATGTCCAACAGTGAGCTCACTTTAAAGGCTAACTCACTCGCTGCAGCATATCCTTCAGATCTGAACATGAGCCTGGCAGATGAATTGATACAATATCATTCGTAACAGAAAAAGAAAAATGTCCTAGTAAAATGCTCAAAACCATGATAAATTTGAATTTACAGTCAACATTTCCAAATGTCTACATAGCACTTAGACTTTTTTTGACTGTGCCTATCACAAATTGTGAAGGGGAGCGTTCATTCTCCAAACTCAGGAATGAACTCAGGATTAGGATGTGCCAAAACCGCCTGAACTCACTGTCACTTCTGGCCATTGAGTCAGACAGCTTAATTTTGATGCTGCAGCTCTGTGGATCTGTCCTTACTGTTCTCCTGTTTTGTACAAATTATCGAATTAACTGTGTTTATCTTTACATAATCTTACTCTATATGGTACCTCTATAATGCACTCATATCAGGAACACATTACCCAGAATTCATTGCGGTGGGGCTGATGGATTTAGAGCAGATTGTGATAGTAACATCAGTAAAACGCTCCCAAAGACGGAGTGGATAAAGAAGATCGGTGCTGATGATCCAGATTACTGGGAGAGAGAGAAAACTCGAATGAAGAGCGATCAGTAGATCCTTAAATGGCTTTTAGCTTCAGATTTAATCACAGTAAAGGTGAAGAAATCAAATATTGCATTGTGTCCTTTAAATAAATACAAACCAAGTACAAGATTTGTGCTACACGGACTAACCCTTACTGACACACAGAGCTTAATCACAAACTAATTCAGCAGGAATGGACCAGCATAAGACGGAGCTTAAACACATTCATGACTAACCTCCTGTACTCTGTGTGTGTGTGTGTGTGTGTGTGTGCTGGATGATGGCGGCACCATTAGAGGATACAAACAGTTCGGTTATGATGGAGCAGATTTCATCAGCTTTGATCTGAGATCTCACCTGGACTGCAGCTAACACTACAGGAGCTAATGGCTTATTACGTTAGAAACTATCTGGAGGGAGACTGTAGTACTGAAGTACTGACCACATAAATCAGTCAAATCGTTGATGTATCATCAGCATCGTGTGAAAGTATTTGGTGTGAAAGGATTTGGTTGTTTTGTCTCCTGAGAAAGTGATACCCAATGGTTTAGGCATGGATGTGTTTGTTAAGAGTTTTTGCCCAAAAATAAGCAGAAAATTAATGTTGTGATAGGGTAGAGGATTCAAATGTTATACCGATAATATGTGAAGGAAAAAAAAACTGATACTATGATTTGACATGAAAAATGAAAAAAGCAAAAATATCATAAATCAGACGTTAAGACTGAAGTATAAACCCGAAACTAGATAAAAATCCTACTTTTTAGTGCCAGGGTGGTGGCAATAAAATATAAAATATGTTAAAAGTGCAGAAGGTGGTAAAAACAAGCTGAAAAGAAACAGTGGAAGTGCTGATGATGCAAGGGGCTGCGATCGCACCCTCTCTCACAACTCTCATACACAGTGGACACCAAATAAAAGTCTAAACTGAGTTTGCACTTGTCCTGTTGAAGAAGATCTCAAAAGCTGATTTTAAAAATCCAGTTGTGTTTAGCTTCACATTTGAGTTTTAGCTCTAAAACAATTCTGAGGTCCAGGCCTCTGTGACCTCGTAGCTGTTTATGGGCATGTAAGCCAGTAGTCTTCATAAGATCATGTTCTACTGTTCTAATGTAACCTTGAAAAATAATACAGATAATTTTAGGTATTTTGCACAATGCTCTAACATAATAATCATTTCAGTTAGAGTTTGTAAAGTTATTGCTAATAGTTTATTTATATTTACACAGGGTTCAGTTTATTTGTTACACCAGCTTTAAGTGGATCACTTTAAGAACTTTCCGCTGTTGAAGAAGTTTGTGCACTCCGTACGTAGGGTCAAATCAGGCTACCGAGTTAACCCGGTTCATTCTCCGCTACAGCAGGGGGCGGTAATACACCTATTTCTAACGCTTTAACAGTAATGCAAATGGCCGCGTCCTAAACTAATTACTATGTAATAATATAGTGCACTATATAAGGTACAAAGCATTTATGTCCTCCTCTTTATATAGTGCATTTATGTAGTGATTATGGCAGTATTTGGGATTAATCCTGCTGAGGTTCTACTGATGAATAAATGGTGTTTCGGTGAATAAAAGATGGAGGAGAGATACAGCGAAGCTTAGTGAACTTGACTAAACTGAGAATGAAGCTTGTGAAGATCCAGATCCAGAAGCTCCAGTAAGAACATCCTTATAATTCCTGCTTCCGTTGGATCCAGCTTGTGTAGGCAAGTAAGTTTGATTTAAACTAACGTTGATATTAACTATATTATAAATTGCATTAAATATTACATACAACTTTATTTTCTGCACTCTTAAAATTGTAATCGGGGGATTTCATGAGATTTCCATCCAGATTTCCATCCTCTTGTTTTTGTCGTAGATAATAATTGCCTCTGAAAAATGTACTGACATAAAATCTTTTTAGTCTTCTTATTTCTGCAGATTTTAATAAATAATTATTCAAACACTTAGGTTTTGAGACATAAAAAATATTAAATTGCGCTTGTTCATCGGTAGAGGGCAGTCGTAGCTCTGCTTTTAGTTCAAGCTATACATTCCAGTGAATTGCTGCGAAAATCTTTCTAAATTAAGGGATTTATCATTTAAGTTGTTTGATTGTGAGAACTTTGGTGGCTCTGAATTTGGTTTCAGCACGTTCCAAGGAAAATGTTCATAGTTTCTTTAGAAACAGCATTGTAATGCACATCACGTAGCCTAGTCTGTCCCACAGCTCCAGAGTTACTGGATTACAACTATTCTCTAGTACGAATATTCAATGAACTTTTAAGCCAAGTACACTTGAAAAAGTTTAAGACAACGTACTCCAGACTGCCCATGACGTTTTCTATTCCACGTAGATACTGGTGACTCGACTGAGTTCCACATTCTGATTGGTCAAATCGAAACAAACCCGTTCTGATATTTTTTAAAGTTTGTTTTTCTTAAAGTAGACTTTTATTTACGGTACTAAAGGCTTTGGTAAAAGTTTTTAATTGCTTTTTGCTTATAATTGTAACCGATCTATGTATAATGTAATGAACTGCATTAGCCGTTGTGCTTTCCGTTTGTTTACTTCCTGATCAAGAGCTAATCAGTAAAAGTCTGAAAATGCGGATTTGTATCACCGACTTTACTTAAATTTACACAGCAGAACCGGACCTCTGTTACAACCCTGATGATTTTGCAAATTTATTAAAAATTAAACAACTGAAATATGCAAATTACATCTGTCAAGACCCTTCACTTTGTAATTAAAACAGTTTAGCAGCACTAAGGCTTCGCATTAGAAATGATCCAACAAGCCTTCGGTTTCTTTTGATAGTTTCTCTGCTAAAACAGCAAAGGTCAGCATATGATGTGTTTTGGACACCTGGTTGGCTGGTCATTCAGAAAGACCATCAAGACCTTTCGAGTTCACCAGTTAAGCCACCACCAGCAGGTCTGGAATCTGTTTGGGTCTCTCCAGGACTTTAACAAGGACACTCCTGTGTTTTTTGGGTGAGTGGGGAGTGATAATCATTGATCAAGAACCAAATTTGATCAATTTGATTATCAAGTAGGTCAAATGTAAAAGACTTGGTATTCAAGTCCCTCAAACATTTTTAACACTCCTCATTAGTAGAGTCTTGTGTCTGGAAATTGTGTAGGATATTGAACGTTACAGTCCGTGCTGCTCTATTGATATAAAATAAATCGATACTTATCATTGATCAGGATTTGAATTAATCTGCCTTTGACTCTTTCTCTGCATGTATCGCCCACACCAGAATCGTCCACATCAAGCCTTTGCTCAACAACAGGCAGGATCTGTCTATGTCTGAGAAAGTTGTGCAAAGCATGGTCTGAAAATTTACAAACCGCAAAACTATAGCTCATTTATAGCAACAATTTGCACACCATCATCAAATGTGTCATCATCCGTTGCCTGCGTCCAACACCCCAAACCATCCCCCCCCCCCCCCCCCCCCCCCCCCCCCCCCCCCCCCCCCCCCCGTGTCGACAGGAGTTTTTTTTTTTTTTTTCCCCACACCCTCAGTGCACTAAAAAACACACAAACACTTTTCACACCTTGGTCTGCAGACTCATGTTCTCATCTACCACAAAGAAACAAAGCTGCAGGCTGCATAGAACAAATGGCTAAAGGTTAAAAGTCATTCCATTTGGTGTTTCAGTAATGAGACATTACTTTTGTTTAATTCACTTCAAAATCAATCTCAGATAAAGATTTGTTAGAAATGAAGCTGTTTCTGGAAAACATTTATTTGGCAACTGGCATCACGAAAATGCAGTATATTACACACATATATCTATCTATATATATATATATATATATAGATAGATATATGTGTGTAATATACTGCATTTTCGTGATGCCAGTTGCCAAATAAATGTTTTCTATGAACTTGTCCACTCAGGACTATTATTGGCTATAGTTTTGTGTCTGGGTAAATGATTTAACCTCACAAACTTGATTTTGAATTATTCATAATCGTCTATTTGTAAATGAGACCTTGAGCAAAATATGACACGTGGTGCTGCACCATTAATACCATGAGGGGAACTTTATTTAGCTGTATTTCTGCAGCAGTGTTCTAATAATAAGTCAGGTGAGGTTTGTAATGGAACAGAGCTAGCCATCATCAAGAAGAAATCTTACTTTCAGTGAATTGATATTTAGATGCACTATATGGCCAAGAAGTGTGTGTGTGTGGGGGGGGCAAGTATTGAGTCAGCCACTGATTGTGCACATTCTCCTACTTAGAAAGATGAGAGAGGTCTGTAATTTTCATCATAGGTACACTTCAGCTATGAGAGACAAAATGAGAAAACAAAAATCCAGGAAATCACATTGTAGGATTTTTAAAGAATTTAATTGTTAATTATGGTGGAAAATAAGTATTTGGTCAATAACAAAAGTTCAACTCAATACTTTGTAACATAACCTTTGTTGGCAATGACAGAGGTCATACGTTTCCTGTAAGTCTTCACCAGGTTGGCACACACTGTAGCTGGTATTTTGGCCCATTCCTCCATGCAGATCTCCTCTAGAGCAGTGGTGTTTTGGGGCTGTCACTGGGCAACATGGACTTTCAACTCCCTCCACAAATTACATTTTACATTTACATTACATTTACAGCATTTAGCAGACGCCCTTATCCAGAGCGATTTACAATTGATACAGTCTTACAATCCAAGCAATTGTGGGTTAAGGGCCTTGCTCAAGGACCCAACAGTGGCAGCTTGGCAGAGGTGGGATGCCAAGAACAAATGTTCTATGGGGCTGAGGTCTGGAGACTGGCTAGGTCACTCCAGGACCTTGAAATGCTTTTTACGGAGCCACTCCTTCGTTGCCCGAGCGGTGTGTTTGGGATCATTGTCATGCTGGAAGACCCAGCCACGTTCCATCTTCAATGCTCTCACTGATGGAAGGAGGTTTTGGCTTAAAATCTCACGATACATGGCCCCGTTCATTCTTCCCTTAACACGGATCAGTCGTCCTGTCCCCTCTGCAGAAAAGCAAGCCCCAAGCAATCATGTTTCCATCCCCATGCCTTCACAGTATGTATGGTGAAACTCACATTCTTCTTACTCCAAACCGACGAGTTGAGTTTTTACCAAAAAGTTCTATTTTTGGTTTCATCTGACCACATGATATTCTCCCAATCCTCTTCTGGATCATCCATATGCTCTCTGGCAAGCTTCAGATGGGCCTGGACATGTACTGGCTTAAGCAGGGGGACACGCCTGGCACTGCAGGATCTGAGTCCCTCTCAGCGTAGTGTGTTACTGATGGTAGCCTTTGTTACTTTGGTCCCAGCTCTCTGCAGGTCATTCATCAGGTCCCTCCGTGTAGTTCTGGGATTTTTGCTCACCGTTCTCATGATCATTTTCACCCCATGGGATGAGATCTTGCGTGGAGCCCCAGATCGTGGGAGATTGTCAATGGTCTTGTATGTCTTACAATTGCTCCCACAGTTGATTTATTCACACCAACCTGCTTGCCTATTGTAGATTCACTCTTCCCAGCCTGGTGCAGGTCTACACTGGTGTTCAATAATAAGCTCTGGCTCACTGATGTTCAATCCTATTAATCTTATAGTTGTGTGATGGAGTTAAGGACAGGGCTGTGTGCAAGCAGTGACATTCTCTATCAAGGTATCAAACCATCTCTTTATAAAGAAATGTTATATTAAGAGTCACTCAGGTATATTCAGTACAGCCCATTCCACTGGCACTGTTTGTAAATGGAGATTTCATGCCTGTATGCTTCATATTATGAACCTGGAAAGCAAGGAGGGTGAAATAAAGAGATTAAAAGGGGTGTCCACATACTTTTGGCTATGTATTATACGTTATGTATTATGTGTTATATGTTATGTTAAAACACCCATCTTTGCAGAGCTCACTTCATTTAATCTTATCAATCTAGAAACTCTATCTAGCAGTCAGGCTAATGTCAGTTACATGAAACAACAACAATATTACTTTTTCTTGTAATTGATTTTATTCAGCAGATCATCTCTGTAGCTAAATACAATACAGCACATTTTATTCACTTTTGTTGGGATGTTTCTCACAGATTCCTGCACACAAAGGTCCTGTACAGGCAGGTGAAACATAGAGAGATTTTTAAAATGTTCCTGCTTTGTGCTGAAATAAAACAACAACACTTATTGTTGCCATTTATTTAGGCTTTTCTGTATATTGTGACATTATTATCATCTGTACAGGTCAAAATGCTTTAATGTTAATTTTGTATATCTTCCACCCAACACACACCACACCCCTACACTCGTATGTTCAGCAGATGGACATTTCCTTTATATCTCTCACTTACAGCAGCACAGCGATGGGTCAGGTTGGTGCTGTGTTTGTGTTTCTCTCTGCACTGGGTAAGTGATTAGAATCATATTTATTACTTTAGTAAGTGGATCAATTATTAGAAAGAGCTGTAGTAGGAATATGTTTTATTTGGATCTAAAGTAGTAGTGGAGTTGGGAGAGACACAATATTCACTTTTTACACTTGTAATAATTTAATCGTAGTGTGAACACTCCTGCAGACTGGATTCCATCACTGATGTAGATTACATTAATGCAGTTATAATAAAACATAATGATATAAATTACTTTTCTGGATGTAAAAACCTTCTGTAAGCTAAAATGTAGTTATGTAGGAACTAAAGATTTTTTCCCTCTTTTTTATTACTGAATAGTTTACATTACACATTATGTTAATTGTGATTTATTCAGTTTAAGGTATAAACCGATTATAATTAAAATCAGATCCATTGCAAATGCATTACACTGTAGATCTATTTGATATTTTATGAATGAGCTGTTTGTTTGTTTGTTGGGTTGCAGGTTTGCTCTCAGAGTGCGCTGTAACTTTGGCGGTTGATCCTGGACTGAAAGTTACCCTGTGGTGCCAACATGACCAAAATAATACAGATGAAAATGCTAAAAATTCTGAATCAAATGATCTAACCTCATTTAATTTTTAATCAAACTAAATTACATGTACAATAATTCTGTTGTTTTTTTAATGATGTTGTTGTTACGGTTTGCCATATTAAAATGAGGGCGAATCAAGAAAACAAAAAGGAATAAGGTTTTTTAGGACCCAAGTGCAGTTAGCTGTAGATGGCAAAAGGTGAACCAAAGTATAAATAAAGAATAAAACAATGGTTCATGAAAGGAAAAATAAATAAATAAAACAATAAAGAAAGCAAGCTCAGTGGTTGGGAATTGAACTCTGGACAGCTGCATCACTGGTAGGGGACTGTGGTAGCCTAGTGGGTAAAATCCCACCTCTGCCAAGCTGCCACTGTTGGGTCCTTGAGCAAGACCCTTAACCCACAATTGCTTGGATTGTAAGATTGTACCAATTGTAAGTCGCTCTGGATAAGGGTGTCTGCTAAATGCTGTAAATGCATCAGTACTTAGTGGATTAACCAAACGCACCACCAGACCACTGGGGAAGCAGCAAACAAAAGACTAACAAAAACGAGCTTCCAGTGTGAGGGAGAGATCTGCTAGCCCACGCGCACACACACACACACACACACACAAGCTCAGAGCCGCGCAAGGAAGAGAGCGAAGGGAGGGGGCCGCACCCCCGCACGCGCCAGCGCATTTTTTACATTAGCTGTTGTTTAATCAGTGGCATTGTGTGAAATGTTAGCATACCTACTAACATGGAATACACTAATTGACAAAAAAATAAAGCACACAGATAGAAATGTGGGACTGCTGTAACACTTGGCATGTAGTTCTGTCTCAGGCAAATGTGTAAATGATTAGAGGTGTGGTCTGATTAGACACTGGGTCTTACTTACAGGGGGGTATAAAAGTGCTTCACAACTGCCCTATAAAAAGCTCTCAGACGCTACTTTTGTATAGTGTACCTCTTGCTGAGAGCTCGCTAGACATGCCTCTATGACACGTTTACCCACAGATGGGTCTGTAGATCCTCCACACTCATAGTTTGCTCAAGCTGGCGTCCCATAAATGCTTGATTGTTGATAAAACCCAAACAGACCCTGGATTTGTCATTAAAGACGATACAGGCCCAGATGGAGGCAATTAATGAAAATGGCCATCCTGCTTCTCTCAGTCCAGTGATGTTCCCCCTCTCAAAGTCTGTCTACTGGACAAAATGTCTTTGAGTGCATCGTAGCGGCATGTCTGGCAGTCAACAATCTCTCACCAAGAGGTATACTACCCAAAAGTAGCCTCTGAGAGGCTTTTTATAGGGCAGCACTATAGGGACAGCACTTTTATGTCCCCTTGTGGCAAGACCCAGTGTGTAATCAAACCATACCTGTAATCATTTACATATCTGCCTGAGACAGAACTGCCTGTAGAGTTTTTCAACAATCCCACATTTCTGATATATACAGTATGTGTATATATATATATATATATATATATATATAATGTGTGTATATGTGTGTGTGTATACGCACGCACAGTGTGGCAAAAAAGTATTTAGTCAGCCACTGATTGTGCATGTTCTCTTACTTAGGTACACTTCAATTATAAGAGACAAAATGAGAAAAACAAATCAGGAAATCACACTGTTGGATTTTTAAAGAATTTAATTGTAAATCATGGTGGAACATAAGTATTCGGTCACCCACAAACAAGCAAGATTTCTGGCTCTCACAGACCTGTAACAACTTCTTTAAGAAGCTCTTCTGTCCTCCACTCATTACCTGTATTAATGGCACCTGTTTGACCTCGTTATCTTTATAAAAGGCCTCAAACAGTCAGACTCCAAACTCAACCATGGCCAAGACCAAAGAGCTGTCGAAGGACATCAGGAAGAAGATTGTAGACCTGCACCAGGCTGGGAAAAGTGAATCTACAATAGGCAAGCAGGTTGGTGTGAATAAATCAACTGTGGGAGCAATTGTAAGAAAATGGAAGACATACAAGACCATTGATAATCTCCTTCAATCTGGGGCTCCACGCAAGATCTCATCCCATGGGGTGAAAATGATCATGAAAACAGTGAGCAAAAATCCCAGAAGTACACGGAGGGACCTGATGAATGACCTGCAGAGAGCTGGGACCAAAGTAACAAAAGCTACCATCAGTAACACACTACGCAGAGTGGGACTCAGATCCTGCAGTGTCACCCTGCTTAAGCCAGTACATGTCCAGTCCCGTCTGAAGCTTGCCAGAGACCATATGGATGATCCAGAAGAGGACTGGGAGAATATCATGTGGTCAGATGAAACCAAAATAGAACTTTTTGGTAAAAACTCAACTCGTCATGTTTGGAGGAAGAAGAATTGCGCCATACCTACTGTGAAGCATGGGGTGGAAACATCATGCTTTGGGGCTGTTTTTCTGCAAAGGGGACAGGACGACTGATCCGTGTTAAGGGAAGAATGAACGGGGCCATATATCGTGAGATTTAAAGCCAAAACCTTCTTCCATCAGTGAGAGCATTGAATATGGAACGTGGCTGGGTCTTCCAGCATGACAATAATCCCAAACACACCGCTCGGGCAACGAAGGAGTGGCTCCGTAAAAAGCATTTCAAGGTCCTGGAGTGGCCTAGCCAGTGTCCAGACCTCAGCTCCATAGAACATTTGTGGAGGGAGTTGAATGTCCATGTTGCCCCAAAACGTCACTGCTCTGGAGGAGATCTGGAGGCCAAAATACCAGCTACAGTGTGTGCCAACCTTATGAAGACTTACAGGAAACGTTTGATCTCTGTCATTGCTAACAAAGGTTATGTTACAAAGTATTGAGTTGAACCAAATTTATTCACCAAATACTTATTTTCCACCATGATTTACAATTAAATTCTTTAAAAATCCTACAATGTGATTTCCTGGATTTTTTTTTCTCATTTTGTCTCTCATAGTTGAAGTGTACCTATGATGAAAATTACAGACCTCTCTCATCTTTCTAAGTAGGAGAACTTGCACAATGTGGCTGACTAAATACTTTTTTGCCCCACTGTACATATACACACAAGTGTGAGTGTGAGTGATTTTACCTCTACAATCAAGATTGAGATTTCTCAAATAAAACCTTACAGGCAAGATCTGTTCCGATATGATATGTTTTTTAAATAGACTCTGAAAATGAGTGAATACATAAACACATAGTAAGAGACTTTGTTTTAAAGGCTAGTTGTAAATTAGCCAGCTATTGAGAATAACACCATTACAAGCTATCACCATTATACACTTCTGTTCCATTTTATCCATTACCTACATAAGCTGTTTATTAATCGATGTCGTTGTGTGAAATGTTAGCATACCTACTAATATGAAAGAATTAGCCTAGCCTTAATCATGGCCAGAGGACACATATTTAACATGTTTCGTGTAATTGCCTTTATTCCAGACACTGGACCACAAATACATCTAAAACTGACATTATCTGTTTTGAACAGATAATGGATCACTGCTGTTTCTTATCTAATGGTTTACTCTCGCATGACTCAGTAATCATTTCGGTTAGTGTTTTCACAGGTTATTAATAATATTTTTACATTAATATTTACACAGGGTTCAGTTTATTTGTAACACCAGCTTTTAGTGGATCACTTTACACATTAAGAACTTTCCGCAGTTGAAAACGTTTGTACACCCCGTACCCCGTAAATGGGGATAGCGATTCTATCCCGTTCATTCTCCGCTACAGCAGGGGGCGGTAATGCAACTATTCCTAATTCTTTAACAGTAAAGCAAATGGCCGCTTCCTAAACTAATTATCGCTAAAGTAATTATAATTACAAAGTGCACTACATAGGGTAAGTGAATCATCCTCTCTATTTATTGCACTTATGTAGTGATTATTTGAGATTAATCCTGATGAGGTCTTTCTGATGAATAAATGGTGTTATGATTAATAAACTGAACTTTACTAAACTGAGAATGAAGTTTGTGAAGATCCAGAAAAACTCAAAAAGAATATATTTACAAGGCAGGTAAGTTTGATTCAAACTAACGTTTATATTAACTATATTATAAAATGCATTAAGTATTACATACGATTTTATTTTCTGCACATTTATAATTGTCATCGGAGGATTTCAGCAGCTTTCCATCTCTTGTTTTTGTCATCTGGATAATGAATTGCCTCTGATAGATGTACTGAAACCGAAATATTTTAGTCTTCTTTATTTCTGCAGATTTTTATAAATAATTAACTTGATTAAGTTTGGAGATCTTGCAAAATATGAAATTTCGCGTGTTCATCAGTAGAGGGCAGTCGTAGCTCCGTATCTACATTTTCAAATGAATTGCTTCGAAAATCTTTCTAAATTAATGCATTTATCATTTAAGAGGAGTTTGATTGTGAGAACTTTGATGGCTCTGAAGCTGGTTTCAGCATGTTCCAGGAAAATGTTCATCATTTCTTTAGAAACAGCATTATAATGCACAGCACGTAGCCTAGTCTGTCACATAGCTCCAGAGTTACTGATTGGTTACTCAGCCTCGGTATCTCTATTGCAGCTCTGTGGTGAGTTTGACATGTTCTCCCCCATGCCCTCGGTTCTCCAACTATTTTAGCTATAGTACCAATATTCAGTGAACGTTTAAGCGAAGTACATTTTAAAGGACTACAATTATATAGCTGTATATTTTATATAGTATGTAATAAAGCAGAGCTCATCGCAACTTTTGGAAGAAATAAACATACAATTTAGCGTGGGGGAGCTGGGGAGACTCTCTTCACAGATAAGCTACATGTCCTTCCATTTTAGACTGCCCATGACGTTTCTATTCCACATAGAAACTGTTGATGTGACTTGAAGTTGCTTTCTGATTGGTCAAATCCGAGCAAAACATTTCTGAACTGTCTACCAGTTTGTTTTTTCATGAAGTAGATGTTTATTTACGCTACTAAAGACTTTTACCGTCATTAGTAAACGTTTTAAATCCCTTTTTTTCCCCCCAATATCTTTATTGACATTTTCTTTTAACATTCCAACTTACATATATACATACATCGCTTCCCCACCAATGTAAGCAACAGATAATAACATAAAAAAAATAATAATAACAATAATAATAAAAATAAATAAATAAATAAATTTAAATAAAACATTTAGATAAATAAATAAAAATAACATCCACAGAAACCCAATTACTACAATCTTCAAAATTTTTTAATTCTAATTGAAATTTGTGTCCTTTTTAGTCATTATAATCATGTATGGTTCCCAGAGACTGATAAATTATTTTTGTTTGCCCCTTGCAATATATGTTAGTCTCTCTAGTCCAATAGAGTTCGAGAGTTCCTTCATCCACATTTTTAACGTAGGGCCTTCCATGCTCCTCCAACACAGTGCAATGGCTCTCCTGGCCTGAAGTCCAAAATAGGATATTGTTTCGGCGCTTGTAAAAAGTTCTTTGGATATATCCCAAGTAAACATAGTTTAGCATTTAAAGGAACCTTGGCGCCAAACATCTCTGACAAACACTTTACAACCTCTCTCCAAAATCTCTGAATTTTTTGCACATTCCCCTAGGCAATGAAAAAGTGTACCCTTTTCATTCATACACTTAGTACAGATATCTGGAATATTAGCAGACATATGGTGGAGTCTAACAGGTGTTATATATATTCTCATTAGCCACTTGTATTGAAGTAATCGAAACCTTGTATTTATTGTTTGTTTTTGTGCTTTAAGACAAGCGACTTCCCAATCTGTTCCATCTATGTTCTCTTTAATATCCGTTTTCCAAGCATTTAATTTATCCATTGCTGATTCTGTGCTATGAGCAACTAATATGTTGTAGTATCTAGTTATATGTCCCTTCCCTTCCAAATTTTGAAGTGTAACTTCTTCAAGTTCTGATAAAGATGGCAAACGCATTACCTGGTGGTATCTTGAGGACATATAGCTTTTTAACTGCAAATATTTAAAAAAGTGTTTCTTAGGAATTTTATATCTTTGACATAGCTGATTAAAGGATAATAAAAACCCTCCCTCATAAAGGTCCATTATTTTTTGAATGCCTTTCATATTCCACAATCTAAATCCCCCATCTTTGTTGCCAGGTATGAATTGCTCATTACCCCAAATAGGAGTAAACTGAGACAGTTTAGGCCAGTCTCCTATATGTTCATGTGCATCATACCAGACAGAGATTGCATTTTTAAGGAAGGGATTTTTTGTACGTCTTTTCAGTGTCTTAATATCCGATGAGTATAAATATGAGCTCAATGGCAGATCAGGAATAGACTTTTCCTCAATATCTACCCAGGCATGAGGCGTCCCCCGCACTGAAATAGCACAGTGCCGCCGACAGCTGGGCAGCCATATAATACCATTTAAAATTGGAAAGTTGGAGGCCTCCTCTCTCATAAGGCAAATATAGTAGTTTAAGACGTAGTCTGGCTTTTCTGTCATTCCAAACAAATTGACTTAATAATTTATTAAGTGTATCGTAAAAGGACTTCGGTAATGGCAGTGGAAGTGTTTGAAAATAGAATAGAAATTGGGGTAAGATAGTCATTTTTATTAAATTTATTCGTCCGATCATAGATATAGGCAAAGTAGATCAACGATTTAGTGTGTCAGTGACTTTCTCTAGAAGGGGATCATAATTGGCCGGAATTGTTTCATTTAATTCTGGAGTTATCTTGACACCCAAATATCTAAATCCTTCTTAGTTGTTGCAAATGGGGGTATTTTACTATGGATTATGTCTTTCTTCTTTATTAAGGAACATTAGTGCTGATTTAGAATTGTTGATTTTATATCCAAAAAACCTTCCAAAACGTTCAATTAATATAATCAAATTAGGAATACTAACTTTTAATTTTGACAAAAAAAATATTATATCGTCTGCAAATAGTGAAATGCGGTGCTCGGTCTTCCCTATTATAATGCCCTGTATTCCCGCGTGTGTTCGTGTGGCCATGGCCAGGGGCTCAACTGCCAATGTAAATAACAATGGTGATAGCGGACAGCCCTGACGAGTAGATCTCTGTAGGATAAAAGGTTTTGAAATAGTATTATTAGTTAGGACTTCAACCGTGGGATTCATATATAGTAGTTTAATCCATTTAAGAAAACTATTACCAAAGCCGAATCTGGGAAGTACATCAAATAGGTAGTTCCATTCTATCCTATCAAATGCTTGACAGGCATCTACTGACAGCATTTCTGTATCTATTGCATTACGCTTCTCATAAAGTATATTAAGAACTCTCCTAATGTTATGATAACCTTGTCTTCTTTGTACAAATCCTTGCTGATCACTGTTAATTAGTTGAGGAAGATATTTATCCAATCTTCTTGACAGTAATTTGCATAATATTTTTGTATCGCATCCCATTAAGCTAATCGGTCTATAAGAGGTACATTCATGAGGGGGTTTGGCTTTAATATTAAGGTTATTAAAGCTAACCTAAGTGAATCTGGAAGCATTCCTCTATCAAGTGATTCTTCATACATATCCAGCAGTGGTTTGACAAGTTGTTTACCAAATGTCTTATAGAACTCGATTGGTAAACCATCCGGTCCTGGTGCTTTACCACTATTCATATCCCCTATAGCATTAAAGAGTTCCTCTGTTGTTAATGGGCAATCTAATATTGATCTCTCATCGTCTGATATCCTCTGAAATGGTAATTGGTCAAGAAATGCATTCTGATCTTCCCTGTTTCCTGTGCATTCCGACTTGTACAGTAGCTCATAAAAGTCCCTAAATTTATTATTGATCTCCCACGGATCTGTAATTAAATTGCCCGATGGTGACTTTATGTTTGCAATTGTTCTCTCTGCCTGCATTTTTTTTTACTCTCCAAGCCAATAGTTTACCTGGTTTTTCCCCTTGATCGTAGTAGGTTTGTTTAGTCCACATTAGATTCTTGGCTATCTTCTCAGATGTCACTTTATCATATTTTGCTCTCAAGACCGCAAGAATCTGTACCTTTTCTGTATCACTGTTCTCATATATTTCATCTTCCAATTTTTTTATTTGGTTTTCTAATGCTTGTAGTTCTCGATTAGTTTGCTTTGTTCTAGAGTTTTTGTAACTAATAATTTCTCCTCTTATATAAGCTTTATAGGCTTCCCATCTCATGCTGGCTGTGGTTTCGTCTCTCTTCAGTTCGAAATATTTATTATTGCAGTTCTCTATGAATTTAACAAATGGCGGATCCTGTAACAAATATGTTTGTAACCTCCATCTGAAACAATGTTCCAGCCTACCTAAATGAAATTCCATTGATACGGCTGCATGGTCGCTGATTACTATACTACTATACCAACATTTTTTTTACATTAGTCTGTAGTTCCATTGAGATTAAGAAATAATCAATACGTGAATGGGTTTTATATGTGCTTGAGTAACAGGAATATTCTCTGTCGTTAGGATTTAGTGTCCTCCAAATATCGATTAGTTTTAGATCCGTCATATAATTGATCAGCGTTTTCCTGGTTTGTATGTGGGTTGTATCAATTTTAGTTGATCTGTCTAACACCGGATTAAAGGTACAGTTGAAGTCCCCTCCCATAATATAAAGCCCGTCCAAAGCAGACACTGTAAGAAATAGCTTTTCAAAAAAGGATGGGTTATCTTCATTGGGGCCATAAACATTTATAAAAATTTAGTTTTGTGTCAGAATGTCTCCTTGCACAATAACATATCTCCCTAATGGATCTTGTATAACTTCCGTGACCTGAAATGGTATTGTTCTGTGTACAAGTATATAGCGACCCCACCCCTTGCATGAGTTTTATATGAAGCATAGAACACCTGGCCTGGCCACCTTTTATTCAAAAAATGTATGTCTGACTCTATTAAATGAGTTTCTTGTAAGAAAACTATTCTAGAGTTGAGATATTTTATCCTATCCATTACTTGTTTGAGTTTGGCCAGTTTTCTTATTCCTCGGACATTCCAGCTGGTAATTTCAGTTCCCAATTTACCCTGTCTTGGTATCTCCATGAATTATTGTCCGATTGCAGTGATGGATAAAAAACAGATTAAATTTAAAAATGAGATAAAAATAATAAAACAACATAAATACATGCACAAATACGTAAAAAGGGCGAGTGCGATGCAAGTACCTACGTAACCACCTACCCAGGAACGAATTCAAAACGAACATAGCAACACCCTCTTCCCCCCCTAAATGCACACAACCCACTCACAACAAACAATCCCCAAAATCCCCAAATTAACTGGATCCCCTCCCTCCCTTGTGTTGAAAAAACCGGGGAACGTTGATCCTCAAAACCTGAGGAGCAACTAGTCAACCCAACCCAACCCAACCCATATAATCAAACATTGTGGTCTCCTCAACCGTGCACTCCGTTCCACAAAATACTCTCCTTGTTAGAACATATCATTTTGACTAATCATGTACCTTAGTAGTCTCACAAAACCAAACTCCTTGTGTGATAGACAAACGCGACCTTCTGTGAAATTCACTTAGGCTGTGAGATGTGTCTGTAGAACTCCTCAGCCTCGCCCGGCGTTGAGAAAAGATGTATCTTGTCATTGTGTAGAACTCGAAGTTTGCAGGGGTTGTGTTGAAATCCGCGGAAGGCCTTAATATCAACAAACAGTTGAGTTATAGCGTTGAAACTTCGGCGGGCTCTTACTGTCTCTGCTGAAAGATCCTGCACAAACGTTATCTTTGCCCCTTCGTGGATGATGTTCTATCGCCGTGCTTCCTTATAAACATATTCCTTCTCCTGAAACTTAAGGAAGCGGATGAGAATCCGCTTTCTCATCTCCCTACAGCTATGCCCGCACCCTGTTCCTTCCTTACATTAGCCCTGTGTTTACCTCTTGTAGCATCTAGCTTAGCGCTAATTTCCTTTAGCTTCACACTAGCCCCAGTAGCCTCGCGCTAGCTTTGCTAGCTTTGTTAGCTTTGCCCTATTATGTCGCATTACCCTGCGTGCCTTCTTATTAAGCTTCCCTGTCTTAGTTCGCTGTGTTCCCCTTTTTGTTGTAAGGAGCTGTTGTTAATTTCAGAGTATATATATATATATATATATATATATATATATATATATCATTCTTGTGTTTGAGGTTCGCTTAATTAATAAATACTTTGTTGCTGGAATCTGCACGTTTGTCTGCCACCCTCTTTCCCTTCCTACTAGCCAGACATAACATAATACTACAACCATACTATGCAGATGGTGGATTCCGGCCCCTTCTCCAGGGGAACCATATCGGTGCTGGGAGTTTATCACCTAAAGGAGGGCTTATTTGAATAACTTCCCCTCCTGCTCGGACTCTACATGGTTCACTTTTGTGGCTTCCCACCTTACTGATAAGGCTTTGCTGTGGGCAGTCAATGTTTGGTTCATTATCGACATCCAGGCCCTTTGAACAGCTCTTGCGAGAACTTGAGGCCGAGTTCACCCCTTTCCATCAGGCCAGCACTGGGCTGACCACAGGGTTAATGGTTTACCAACCACTATTTTCTGCTGTGTTTTGTCCGGCACCTCCTTGACCCTCCCATCACGGGCTGTTCGCGGATTCCTGCCGGCTCTTGGACCAAGGTTGTCCAGAGGGTGTCTCTACAGGGTCCCACCCAGAACGGCGCCTCCTTTAGCCCCGTACCTGAGCATGTTCGCCAGGTACCTGAGCCGTTAGCATCGACTAGCTCCATACTTGAGCACGTTAGCTTCGTACCTGAGCTATCAGCGTCAACTAGCTCCGTACTTGAGCACATTAGCTCCGTATCTGAGCTGTTAGCGTTGACTAGCTCTGTAGTTGAGCACGCTAGCTCTGTAGATGAGCAGCTAGCACCCTGTAGCTTCGTACTTGAGCACACCACGCATGTTAGCTCCGTAGATGAGCCATTAGTGCCCTGTAGCTCTGTACCTGAGCACAGCGTGTATGTTAGCTCCATAGATGAGCCGTTAGCACCTTTTAGCTCCGTACTTGAGCAGTTAATGCCGGTTAGCCCCGTACCTGAGCAAGTTAGCTCCATTTCCACACCTTTTGTGCACCGGTCGTTACCACCGATCCCCACACCGCTGTCGTTTGTACTGGTCCCTGCGCCGCGATCGCTACCTCCGATTCCCACGCCACGGACATTCGCAGGTACTCCCACGTCAGCGCCCATGCCAGCGCCTCTTCCTGTGGATGTACAGAATTTCTCCCTGCTCACTGAAAGACGTGCAGAGCATCTCCCTGCTTCCTGAGAATGTCCAGAGTGCCACTTCGCCCGCTGAGGACGTCCAGAGCGCCATCTCCTTCCCGGGGGACATCCAGAGCATCTCTCTGCTTACTGAGGCCGTCCAGAGCGCCACCTCCCTCGCTGAGGCCTTTCAGAGCACCACCTCCCTTGCTGAGGCCGTCCAGAGCACCACCTCCTTTGCTCAGGTTGTCCAGATCGTCAAGTCGCTCCCTGAGGTCGTCTGGAGCATTTTGCTGCAGCCTGGAGCATGTCCTGCGTATGCGTTTGCTGTTACCTCTCATCCGCCTTGGATTCCTTTGTGGACTTTTTGTTTGCGACAGTACCCACTGGATTTCCTGCCTGCTACGGTGTCACCCGCAGGATTACCAGCTTCGCAATCGTAACACTGCCAGTCTGACATCTTGGGCACACTGTTAATGGTTTTGACTCAGGATTGCTTTATGTTTTTTCTGTACCCATCATTCCCTTTAGCCTCCCAGTACCTGTTGCAGAAAAATATCCCCACATCATGATGCTGCCACCACATTTGACTGTAGGAACGGCATTAATGAATGTTTTGCTCAGTGCTTAGTTTCCTCCATACACCTGTGAACTTCATGCAGGCTCCAATGTGCCTTTCAGTGAGGAATGGCTTCTGTCTGGTTACTCTACATACAGCCCTCATTGGTGGAGTGCTGGATTGATGGTTGTATGTCTGTAACGTTCTACAATATCCACAAATGAACTCTGGATCTCATTTAAAGTGACCATTGGGTTTTTGGTTAGCAGTCTGACCAAGGCCCTTCATCGTTGATTACTCAGTTTGGCTGGTTGGCCAGATCTAGGAACACTTTTTAAGACTGGGAAAATATTTAAGATATCTTGAAAGGGTCTGAAAACCTTCCATATGCACTGTATGTTTGTATAGGGAGCAAAGATTATTGATCACGAACCAGGTTAGGTTTTTAACCCTGATTCTCAAGTAGTTTACATATAAAAGGCTTTGTCTTTATATCCCTCAAACATTTTTAACACTCCTCAGGAATGGAGCCTTCTGTCTGGACTTTGTCAGTGTCTTTGGTGAGATATTGAACCTTTACCGCCTCTGCTGCCATTTTGATTCTATCTGATTTAAATCAATCTGCCTTGCACTTTTTTCTGTATGTATAGATCGGCCACAACACAAACCACAAACCTTTGCTCAGCAACAGGTAGCATCTGTCCATGTCTTAGAAAATTGTGCAAAGCATTGTTTGAAGATTTTCCAACCGCAAAACTGTAGCCACACCAGCAACAAGGGTGCCAAACCCCCTCAACACCCCACCCTCATCTGGTTGGCAGTGTTAAACACTACTTTATTTTCCGTTACAAGTTGTAAACAACATCTTGTCACCCTGTACACGGATTACAGCAATTAATCGAGACCTGACACTATTCTGTCTGTATTATAATGAATATTTTCATTTTGTTTAAGTATGGCAAATAATGTATTATCAAAATACCTCATTGTCAATAACATTTTCCATTAGTGATGAAACAACTGATGATTGGTTTTTAGTCGCCACCTCTTCCTTTTTACCATGTTTTTTTGTCCACTCTGGACTATTACTGGTTAAATCGTGTGTCTGTCAGGGTAAACGTGAGTTGTGTTAGCGAATAGAGTCTGGTTATTACAACTCCTTGGGATGCCATGTCAGCATTTTCAGCAGAAGTACTTGTTTAATATGCCGGTTCTCACAAACTCGCTTTAGAATAATTCACAATCTAAAATCACCCACCCGATTCTATCTACCATTTTGTTCATGCAAAAGTATCGACTGTTGTTTCATAAATGTAGTGGATTAAAAAATATTTTTTTGCTTTGTAACGTGTGGAAGTGGAGTGGAAATTTTAAAAAGTGTTTCTATTAAAGTGGATTGACTCCTGTTTTTGTAGGAGCTTGCTGGTGACTTTATGTTACAGTCAGTGGTATGAGGCGCCCAAATATTTTTGTAACACATCTAGTGTAATTGTTACCAAAAGTGTTAAATCTGAGTTATAATGATATTTTGGTTTATAAGATATTTTGGTTTATAAGATAAACTGTAAATGTTTGTTTCTCTCTCAGTGTAAAATGGCCATGTCTCTGTGTGGAGGCTGATGTTTCCTGTTCTGTTGTGAGATGGAACTTCTGCTGCTGTAAGTGGGTGGATCTTCCCTCAGTGTCATATAAAGCCTAGGACTGTTAGCTAAAGATTGTTTAGGTGTGGATCAGGTACATCAGTGTAGGCCAAAAAATGCTCTATGTCTATTTGTAAAAGAGACCTGGAGCAAAATAAGAGGAACTTTGTTTATCTGTATTTCTGTAGATGAGTTTTGTATGAAACAAGAGCTAACCATCATCAAATAGAAATCTTACTTTAAGTGAACCGATTTTAGTTGCGCTGTATAACCAAAGATTTGTGGACACATAAAAATCCATCCAAAGACATGCTTAGGAGTTTGGAATTTTCCCTCCTTTGCTGCTACAACAGCCTTCACTCTTCTAAGAAGCTTTCTACTCGCTTTTTATGAAGTCAGGCACTGATGTTCAATTATAAGCTCTGGCTCACTGTTGGTAATTCTGTTAATCTTAAAGTTAGTGAAGTTAAGAACAGGGCTGTGTGCAAGTAGTGAATTTCTCCATCAACGCATCAGGCCAGCTGTTTGTAAACGTGTTAGGAGAGGAGAAATGAACCAATTTGTTGGTAAGTGAGAGTGAAACGAGCTAAAATTCATATTACGATATTTTCCACTGTCAATACGATAACCATATAATATAATGATGTACCCAAAAATGAATAAAATGGATGCAAATTTATTTATAACATTTTATTGATAACTTCAGCCATTCAGAAGTAAGTTAAAACAGAAGAGTGAGTAATTTCAGGAGAAAATCTTGCTTTTCCGTGTCGTTGCCAGTTGCAGATGTATACGTGTATTTTATCTTGTGTGTGTGGGGGGGACTGTTTCTGGGTTTATCAGGGTATCCACGGTATGGAACAGTCCATATCATGGAACATCTCACTTCAATACCGGTATACCTCCCAGCCCCACTCGCTGGTAATGGAAAACTATGTGTGATATTGAGAGTCACTGGGGTATTAAGCACCACCCATTCCACTGCCAGTGTTCGTAAATAATGATTTCATACCTGTATGCTTCATTTGAGGAACTCTTAAAGCAGTAGAAAGAAAATAAAATACATCACTTAGTAAAAGGGGTGTCCACATACTTTTGGTTGTAAAGTGTACTGCAATGATGTTAAAATCCAAGGCTTTACAGCATCAACATCTTTAATTACATAATGGTCTGTAGTAAACGCTTCACTTTTTATTGATCTGCAGTTTGGAGATCTGGTATAAATCTGTTGCTGTGCTGTACCATAAATAAGAGTACTACGTTAAAACTTTTTATCTTGTTACTCTCATAAATAAATATTGGCTGCAGCAATAAGGAGAGACGAGCTCATTTCATCTCAACTTAATAATCTAGAGACTATAGCTAGCAGTCAGGCTAATGTACAGTGGGGAAAAAAAGTATTTAGTCGGCCCCTGATTGTGCAAGTTCTCCTACTTAGAAAGATGAGAGAGGTCTGTAATTTTCATCATAGGTACACTTCAACTATGAGAGACAAAATGGAAAAAAAAATCAAGGATCACATTGTAGGATTTAAAAGAATTAATTGTAAATCAGAGGTTTGAAAATAGTATTTGGGTCACCCACAAACCAGCAAAGATTTCTGGCTCTCACAGACCTGTAACACCTTCTTTCTTTAAGAAAGCTCCTTCTGTTTCTCCCACTCATTACCTGTAATTATGGCATCTGTTTGACCTCGTTATCTGTAGAAGAGCCCGTCCACAGCCTCAAACAGTCAGACTCCACACTCACCATGGCCAAGACCAAAGAGCGGTCGAAAGAAACAGAAGAAAAACTGTAAGACCGCAGCAGGCTGGGAAAGTGAATCCCTACAATAGGCAAAAGCAGGTTGTGTAATCAATCAACTTGTGGGAGCAATTGTAGAAAATGGAAGACATACAAGACCATTGATAATCTCCCTCGATCTGGGGCTCCACGCAAGATCTCATCCCGTGGGGGCAAAGTGATCATGAGAACGGTGAGCAAAAATCCCAGAACTACACGGAGGGACCTGATGAATGAGAGCTGGGACCAAAGTAACAAAGGCTACCATCAATAACACACTACGGCGAGAGGGACTCAGATCCTGCAGTGCCAAGCGTGTCCCCCTACTTAAGCCAGTACATTTACATTTACAGCATTAAGTAGACGCCCTTATTCAGAGCGACTTACAATTGGTACAATCTTACAATCCAAGCAATTGTGGGTTAACGGCCTTGCTTAAGGACCCAACAGTGGCACCTTGGCAGAGGTGGGATTTGAACCCTGGACCTTGTGGTCCATAGTCCAGTACCTTACCCACTAAATTACCACAGTCCCACAGCTACCACAGACCCAGTACATGTCCAGGCCCGTCTGAAGTTTGCCAGAGAGCATATGGATGATCCAGAAGAGGATTGGGAGAATATCATGTGGTCAGATGAAACCAAAATAGAACTTTTTGGTAAAACTCAACTCCGTGTGCTTGGAGTAAGAAGAATGCTGAGTTGCATCCCAAGAACACCATACCTACTGTGAAGCATGGGGGTAGAAACATCATGCTTTGGGGCTGTTTTTCTGCAGAGGGGACAGGACGGCTGATCCGTGTTAAGGGAAGAATGAACGGGGCCATGTATCATGAGATTTTAAGCCAAAACATCCTTCCATCAGTGAGAGTGCTGAAGATGGAACGTGGCTGTCTCTTCCAGCATGACAATGATCCCAAACACACTGCTCGGGCAATGAAGGAGTGGCTCCGTTAAAAGGATTTCAAGGACCTGGAGTGGCCTAGCCAGTCTCCAGACCTCAACCCCATAGACAATTTGTGGAGGGAAGTTGAAAGTCCGTGTTGCCCCAAAACATCACTGCTCTAGAGGAGATCTGCATGGAGGAATGGGCCAAAATACCAGCTACAGTGTGTGCCAACCTGGTGAAGACTTACAGGAAACGTTTGACTTCTGTAATTGCCAACAAAGGTTATGTTACAAAATATTGAGTTGAACTTTTGTTATTGATCAAACACTTATTTCCCCACCATTATTTACAATTAAATTATTTAAAAATCCTACATTGTGATTTCCTGGATTTTTTTTCTCATTTTGTCTCTCATAGTTGAAGTGTAGCTATGATGAAAATTACAGACCTCTCTCCATATTTCTAAGTAGGAGAACTTGCACAATCAGTGACTGACTAAATACGTTTTTGCCCCACTGTAAGTTACATCAAACAGAAACATTATTCTTTCCGGTAATGGATCGCAGCACATTTTATTCACTTCTGTAAACAGGCTGCTCACAGATTCCTGCTCACAAAGATCTTTTGTAGGAAGATAAAATGTTGTTATACGTATTATTGTAGATATGTATTTGGACTTTTCTGTATATTGTAACATTATTATCATCTTTATAGGGTAAAATACTCGAACATTATGTCTGTTAATCTCTTCCATACACACACCACACCCCTACACTCGTATGTTCAGTAGATGGACATTTCCTTTTGATCTCTCACTTACAGTACAGCGATGGGTCAGGCTGGTGTTGTGTTTGTGTTTCTCTCTGCACTGGGTAAGTGTTTAGAATCATATTTATTACTTTAGTAAGTGGATCAATTATTAGAGAGAGCTGTAGTAGGAATATATTTTATAAGGATCTCTAAAGCAATAGTGATGTTAGAACATACAAAATGGTATTGTAAATTTTGTATTAACTTGTAATAATCTAATCACAGACTGGATTACATCCCTAATCTAGATTACATTAATGCAGTTACAATAAAACAGAATTAGGATGTTAAAGCTTTCTCTAAACTAAACTCTTATAGTTGTGTGAAAATTAAAGGAGTCATTTTCCTGTTGTAGAGTTTCAGGAATGAGATGTTAGTGAGAGGTTTATGTTATTCAGTCCAAGTTATAACTCAATTATAAATGAAATATTTCAGCTGTGTGATATTTTAGCTGTTTGCTGGGTTGCAGGTTTGCTCTCAGAGACCCTGTGCTCTGTAACTTTGGTGGTTGATCCTGGACTGAACGTTACCCTGTGGTGCCAACATGACCTTCATCACACAGGTTACATCTTCTGGTTTAAGAACACAACCATTTCAGTACCACATCTACTTGGGTGCAAGCAGTTTGCATTATCTGGCGGCACACAGAATTGCTTTTACTCACCTGAAAGTGAGAGAATATTAATGTCTGTTCATCACAGGAACACATCTCTGACCATAAGAGCTGTAGATCTCTCTGATACCGGATTCTATTACTGCAGCTACTGTTATATGTGTGAAAACAATCAACATATCATCAGGAACTCGAGCTATTTACATGTGAAAGGTACATTTCTACAGTCTTAGTTGGATTAAATGATCTGAGATGGTAGGGATTGTAAATATATTATGATATATTTGTTTCAGAAGGAAATCAAACTCTTATTCAGAACCTGGATGGAGCAAAAGGTTTGTAGTTTCTCTGAAAAGAACAAACATTATGTTACAGATGCAGCTCTACTTTGTTCTATCCAAATATAATGTGGATTTAAAATGTAAGAATGTGTTTGTTTTATTCTTTAAGGTGCTGATGTGTTCATCGTGCTCACTGTAGTGTTTGGTGCAGTGATTCTGATTCTTCTCTGTATCCTGATCTTCATAATACTGAAGCTCAGAAACACAAGCACAGGTAAAACTCGGGTTCAGGTTACCTGTTAGTGTAAATGTTGTTTACATGAATAATACACTCACTGACAAAAAAAAAAACGCACCAAGAAGGAGCTGTTGGGATCAAATGAATCTTTATCTGTATGAATGTAATGATGATATGTGTAAGTGATTATAATATTAGGCTATGTCCACATGTACACGGGTATTTTCTAAAACGGGGGTTTTCAAATTCGTTTATAGAGTGAAATGATAAGTTTATTGAGGAAAACTGTACAACTGAAAGGAGGCTCTAGTTACCCTGTTAGGCTGCTTTTAGCCTGGATACAAGATGAGATACTGGTTCTGTAGATCCTGCACACTCATAGGTTGCTGAAGCTGGAGTCCCAGCTGGTCCCATAAATGGAAGTGTTGTAATCTGGTGGAGACATTCCTGGGAAACCCTTGCTGTTTGTGGGAGAGCATTATCCTGCTGAAAAATGCCAGCTGGAAGCCCTGCCATGAGGGACAACAAAAGCATATCACTGAGCTCTAAGTGTCCTTCAGATCATCTCCAGATCATCATGTCGCTCCACAGCAGAAGCAGTACTGAAGCGCTCACCACGAGGCCTCCAAACTTGAACCCGACCCCAAACAGAACCTGGATTAATCACTAAAGACGACACAGTTCCAGTCCGTAGCATCCAGGTTTCTCGTTCACAACACCACTGCAAATGAAGGCAGCAATCTGAGCAATCCCAATTTCTATCTGGGCGCATAATTTATTTTGTCAATGAGTGTAATAATAATAATATGTTAAATATCTAATGCTGGAAATGCAGTGTAGAATAAAGCAGAAAGCTGAGTGAAGCTGAATGAAATGTTCTTTGCTGTTTCTGTTGATTAGATTTAGCTGCTGGAGCAAATCATAAGGTAAATATAATAACACCATTAAAAAACAATTATTGTTAATCGAATTGTGAGAGGTTTTAGCCTGAACAATGAGATTAATTATGATTTTGTTAAGATGTTTTAGCCTTCCGTTGAAACAATATTCTTACCTTTAGTTATAATATCATGAGAGCAGGGAGACGGGAATCATGTTGGACCCACATCTTGTATTTCTGTCAGACAAAGGCTTGGAATTTAGTAAACTGTATCTGCTTTATATATTTCTCTATTGTGTGACAGAGCTTCCTGCTGTAACTGTAGCTTATTGTACACTTATAAACCTGAGACTGTGTGCAGATTAGAATGATCCCTTACCTGAAGGTAACAGGAATTCCACAATTCAATAACACGTGTAACTCCCCAAAATAAAGCTGTTTGTTTATTTGGTTTATTTAATGTCACTTTCACCATCAATGGCTATTTAAAGACAGACTCAAGGTTACACCAAAACTAGATCGGGACTGAACTGGGGACGCTGGTTCAAAGAACTTCCAGAGAATCAAATATGATGTAATGTTTTATAATCACTGTGTCCTCTGTGTTGCAGGATGAGGAGTGTGACTCTGTGAATTACACTGCTCTGCAGTTTTCTGATATAAACAAAAACAGAGCAGGAAGAAATTATGAAAAGGTCGATACACATGTTGTTTATTCTTCTGTCAGAAAGTAGTTTCATAACATAAGTAACATGCTTACATACTGTATTTAAAAAAATATTCTGAGGTTATGCATGTAATTTGTCGGGAGAGTTATTCTAATAAATGTAATGAAAGTGAGTTTGGTGAGTTTTTTATTTTTATTGCTGGCTCTTGTACACCCTGTCCTGTATGGATTGCAGGTACAAGCCCTTATGATATCATTATTACATACGCTCTCTCTCTTCCAGACGTGTTCAGTGGTAACTCAGAATCAGAATCACTTTATTCACCGAATATGCAGAGGAATTTGTGTTGGCATGCTCAGGCAGTAATAACACAACACAGACTATTGTACTGTCTGACTTGTTTTATCAAATAAAAGATGAATACAAAAGATTACAAACACTAGGCTACATGGCTATGGACTGTTACTGACTATGAATTAATTAACATTTGAAGCAAGAGCTTATGGTGAACTAGATTTTTTTTATACGTAAATAAAAATAAAATGCTGTTTATCATCTCTCGTTTGTCACGATCTCGTAGCACCGGCACTACGTTTCCCAGCATGCTTCACTCCCGCCTCACACCGGTTTCTCAATCATATGAAAGGCCTTTGGCTGTAAATATGTTAGAATTTACGTGTTAACGCCTAAAAACATCATTTCGCGTTAACACGTAACTATTCTGGGTCAACACGCAAAATATCTGTATATTAACGCGTTAAAATGTGTAACCACACTTGTGTATTTGGATTTCATTACCGTTTGCTATCCATGATGCTTTACCGCCACCTACTGTTGTGGCGTTATTGCTCAAACAACATATAGAACCAACAGACAAAAAAAAAAAAAAACGGTTTTAATTTATTAAAAGTTTTTAACTTGTTTTAAAATATATTCTGACCAATGTATTTTTGGAATTTTTTTCATAAAAATAAATATACATTGTGTTGTTGTACAATGTAAAGCATACACACAGCACAAAGCATACACACACACACACACACACACACACACACACACACACACACACACACAGTGTAGTATACTGTAAAGACAGAGTACAGACTGGTACAGTCAAAGGTGCATCTGGTCTGTAGATGCATTCACGTTTAATAACCTGGATGACTGCATTTTTAGGACAATGTGACATTTGACATTTGAATTTCACAAGAAATTGTTTCTCAATTTAATTTTTATTTATTTTCACACAAGGGAATATTAACAAATCAAAGTTAACTTCATCCCCAGCCAAAGCACAAAGAGCTATTGTTAAACCCCCAGCAAAAAGGACTAAAGCAAAAAGGGCAAACAAGGTTTTATAATCAAATTTTGTTAGCAGACTAAAGCTTTTTCTTAAATCCAGTAAATACATAGCATACTTTCAATTATGAGTAAACTATTTCTATATCTATTTAACTTCATTTTTTCCCTTTCCTGCCTTTACCAATAAGTATTTTTATTAAATGACAATTAACCTTATTAGAATTTATTGAAACTGCAAAAATCCTCTGACCTGACTGGCCTTTGGAGGAGCTGCTGCCTCACAAAAAGTTTCATATATAAATCTACAGGTAGAAGACTAACCGAGTTATGATCAGCTACATGTAAAATATCCAGTCATAAAATGAAGAGGGAACAAGCCATCCGTCCATGTCTGTCCTAAATACTGTAGTATTTAAATAAAACTCTAATTGGCTTTTTCAGTAGGCTAACTTTACGTTCATCTGCCTCTCAGCTTGTTTGCTGCCAGTTCTCTACAATGCTGTACTTTCTGGGCTCTTTTCCTGCTCTACCAACACATAATCAGTGAAAGCCTCTCAGGTGCAGCCAGTCAGACGTGCTGCTGCAGGTAAAGACATATCAGCACATCCAAGGAGGCTTCTGAAGCCCGGTCCTGCTGCACCCAGAGGGCATCATCACGTGCCAGCGGGCATCCAGCCTCTGTTGGTGCTAGAAGATGAAGAGGTTAGGGTGAGGTGGAGACGGATTAATTGTTGTGGACTGAAATGAGAAGAAGAAGAAAATGATGATGATGATGATGAAAGCAGTCTAAAGTACATATTCTGTATTTAAAAGTCATCAGTTTGACCAAAATAATGTATAAGATTTTTACTGATTGTGTTAATATATTCTCCTAAAATTAATAAAGTGATTATATGTGGTACTGTTATTACCTCGTTTAGAAATGTATTTTGGATTTAATACAATCACTTACATTTTTGTACTGCACTGTAACTACCTCGTATGGAGTTAATTTCACACAAAGTAATACAATCCACAAGCAAATGATTAAAAATCAAATTGGAAAATACATGTTGCAAATGCAGATGACAAACACTAAATCAAATATATCTTTATAATTGTAATACATTTTCATACTTTATTTGTCTTTGTTGTTATCTGATCCTCTTTTTAGTAGGAGTTTTGGAAGTTTTTGCCTTCACTTTTTTTATTTTCTCAGATGTTGCTTCTAGAATCTCTGCTCTGCTTGTGGCTCATTCTTTTGCTTCTGCCTTTGGGAATCTTTTTACGGGGGGCGGGGCTCTCGCTGCTGTTAGCTGATCTTCTCTCTTTTTCATGATCTCTGGTTACAATATAAAATTACGCCCTCTGCAGGGCAAAAGCCTTACTGAATATATTTTACAGACAGAGCTCAGTGTAATATAACAAACCTGTACTTTTTCTTTCTCTGTAGTAACTGATGACGCGGTGAATCCTTTCTGATTGGACAGAATTAATCAACCTTCACTTTCTACTGACGACTGCTAGCCTTTTATTCCGAAAGTTTGCACATTAAAAAGCTTTTGAAGAATGTCTGGGTTTTCTGTTTATCGCTTTACCAGACGTTTCTGAAAAGCTTTACAGCGGTAATGATGAGTTCTCGGAATTAGTTTCCTGTCTGTTGTTTGCTGCAGATCTTCAGGAAATGGACAGATGAACCGCTCTGTTTGTAGCGTTGTGTTTGTTTACGTTTGGTTTCCTCCAGGTATCAGATGGTGAGTGAGCTTCAGTGTTTAATAAACTCTTTACCAGTTATAATCTGCTTAAATGTGGCCATAGTACCATCATCAACGTCATATTTTAGGGTGAGCTCCTACAATCCTACAAACCCTGATCAGGACGAAGCGGTTAAGAAAATGAAAAAATAATTAATTCTTTACTCAAACTTGTCAGCTGACTGGAACCTTGTAGGACATTTTAAAACGAGTACAGTTAACATTTCAGACCAATGTTCTACAGCTAGACATAAAAAATACCGTTATCTGTTTCCTAATATCCTATAATACAGAGCCATGTTATCATCTGGATCAGGTTCCTCAAAAATACACATTATAGAATTAATCACTCTGTATAAACTACTGCATCGGTAAATACATCTACACACTGATGTTAGTCACCACTTATTTTATACACACAGTAAAGTATTCATGCACATGTATAATTGAGTTTCCTGGCTGTCCTCCAGTCTTCCCTGGACTCCAACTGCTCTATTCTCAGTAGTCACTGGGTTACCAGAACTTCAATATTACATACGGGTAGATGGAACCACCTGCTAGGTATTACTACTGGTCACACCTCCTCCGCTGTCCATGGGTCAGCTGTAGGGTCATCAGCCAGGAACCACCAATCACCAACGTTTCGCTCCTTTAATCCTGGAATGTCTCCTGGTGGTGGAGCGGTGACAGGAACGTCTCCCTGTCACCCCCTACAGCTGATAGATCTTCCCCCCTGCAGCTGTTGGTGGGGTCAGTTGTTCTTTCCCCAGCACTTGTCCTTCCTCCTCAACCAGAGCCAGAAGCTCCCCTTCTCAGCCTCCTCTGTCAGCTCTTTAATTGCCTTCTTTAGGTTCCCTCCACTCAATCCTATTTCCCTCAGAAAGCGTGTTGTTGACAATACCACATAGCCTCTCCATCCGACTTCCACTGGGTAGATGGTGGTCTTCCAGCCAGCCATCTGACATTCAGCAGCCAGCTCTGAGTATTTGGCCTTTTTTCGCTCGTAAGCAGCCTCGATCCCCTCCTCTGCTGGTATCGTGAGCATCGAGTATCGTGAGTAGCACTGACTTTATTTTGGTGGACCATGCCACTATATCGGGGCGGAGAGATGTTATCATGATCTCATCCGGGAAACGGAACTGCCTGTTGAGATCTACTCTCATATTCCACTCCTGGTTGGGGGAGAATGGCTTAATTATTTCTCTTAGCCTGATGTTTCTTCTCCCTCCACCTTTCATGACAAAACTGTGGTTCTCTGCTGGTGGTACCCCATTATTACCATGTCGATGTCGCTCCAGCACCTCTGCCAGCTTCCTCAGGACCTGGTCATGTCGCCATCTATAGCGTCCCTGGGAGAGCGCAATCTTACAGCCTGACAATATATGCTGGAGGTTTGCATTAGGGGTATTGCAGAATGTGCAACATTCTTCACTCCCGAACCACTGATAAAGGTTCTGTGGACTGGGAAGTGTATCGTATGTTGACCGAATGAGGAAATTGAACCTTGCCTGTGGGATCTTCCAAAAATCTGCCCAACTGATGTTTCGGTTGATGACTCCCTCCCAGGTTGTCCAGCTTCCTTGTCGACATTGCGATACGGCCTTAATCTTATAGCGCTCATTCTCTGTCCTCGTCACCTCCGCCACCACCATTTCCTTCCTCTCTTTGCGGCTGGCTTTGAACCAGAACCGTGGCGCTTCTCCCCACCCTAGGCCTGTTCTTCCTGCCTGGGCTCTGCCAACAATCTCTTGATGTTGCAAACGACTGATGGCTTGATCGACCTCAGTTTCGGCGTTCCACTTCCGACCTGTTGGAATCTTGATACTCGCATTCCTAACAGTTAGGTCGGTGGACTCTCAACTCGAGAACGAGCCTGGTCTTTTCCTGCTTATAGCCCAAGCTGATGGATTGAAGAGGCAGCTGAAGGGTGTTTCTTCCAAATAGGCCTGTTTCATATAAATATAATAAATATAAATATAATTACCCCCGTTAACATTACTGTATGATTATTTGAATTTCAATAGCAATACAGCCATATTACACACAGCACAAAAATCAGCTGTGTACTGATACAGCCTGTAATGATGCAGCCTTAAGATTCCGGTGCAATATCAAATATTATTTTTAATTATTGCAATTTTAATAGCATTTCATCCACATTACATACAGCACTAAAACCCACTGTGTATAGCACAGCTAGGTGGCAGTAATCATGCACAACCCCTGGATTTTGAATTTAATGTAAAATCGATTTTATATTTATATATTCTCATGATTTTAAGTTTAATAGCATTTCAGCCACATTATAAACAGCACTGTGAACAACTGTTGATGGTTCAGAAAGGTTTAAACTTGGGAAACAATGATGAAACTAATATATATTACATTGTATATACATTATACGTAAATATACGTTAATTTCCTGTTTCAGTACCTGCTCAGTACAATTGTGCCACGCCCTCTGTTTATGATGCATGATTGGTTATGTTCAAAACCCGTAAAAGCCGAATCATAACCAGTTCAACACTCAGGGTTCATTTGGTCATAAATGGCTAATAGGCAGCCTCAGGGTCAATCAAAAGCAGTCTAACATCGTCTTATTGATTAAGTCTTTATATTTCATTGTGTTATTGATCAGAAACACATGTATTTTATCTCGGAATATTTTCACCTGCAGTCAGATCTCCAGCTAATCTGTTTTTGTTACAGCAGAACTTTGGGGTTGAAATAACTTTCCTGATAAACTATTTAAAACTTTTTTTATTTCTTTTTACAGAAACTCATTCTCTACAGTTCCTCTACACTGCAGTCACAAAAGGAATAAATCTCCCAGAGTTCATTGCTGTTGGTCTGGTGGATGGAGAACAGGTTATGTACTATGACAGTAAGAACAGGACACTGATCAATAAGACGGAGTGGATAAAGAAAGACAGTGCAGTATTTCACTGGAACTACCAGAGAGGTCGGATGTGGGGTGATGAGGCCGACCTCAAACACCATTTATATACAACAATGAAGCTGTTTAATCACAGTACAGGTAATGATGATAAATGTTTATAAATTTATGAAAAATCAGGGTAGACTGCATGTTAATTTTTGGTTTTGGTTTGGTTTGGGAGTTATTTGGTCAGTGACTGTATGTGGGGGGTCTAAGCCAGTGGCAAATCCAGACTGCTCTTTAAATGGCCCATTTTGCAGCAGTAATTACACCTATACACACCTGGAGACATCATTGGCACTTGGAGATGCATCATTTAGATCAGATTAGATCAGATTAGATTAGATTAGATTAGATTCAACTTTATTGTCACTGTGCAGAGTATGAATACAAAGCCAATGAAATGCAGTTAGCATCTAACCAGAAGTGCAATACAGTATTATTTACAATTAAATACAGAATTATTTACATAATTGCTACAGTAGTGATAAGCATATATAGAAAGTAGTAGTGCAGTTATGCTTTTGATGAAGCATTTAGCAGGGTTACCACCTCATGGAAGAAACTCTTCGTTAACCTGCTGGTGCGGGAAGGTAGGCTTCTGTAACGCCTGCCAGATGGAAGGAGGGTGAACAGTCCGTGGTTAGGGTGGTAGACATCCTTGATGATGCTACTAGACCTGCTCAGACAGCGCTTGTGGGAAATGGACTCAATGGTGTGTAATGGGGCACCGATGATCCGTTGGGCAGTTTTCACTACCCACTGGAGTGCTGCCCGGTCTGATGCAGAGCAGTTGCCATACCATACAGAGATGCAGTTTGTGAGAATGCTCTCAATGGTACAGCAGTAGAAGTCCACCAATATCCTGGGATCTAAGTGAGCTTTCTTAAGCATCCTTAGAAAGTAGAGGCGCTGTTGTGCCTTTTTTACCAGGATAGAGGAGTTAAGTGACCAGCTGAGATCATCAGAGATGTGGGTGCCAAGGAACTTGAAACTTGACACTCTCTCCATGACGTCTCCATTGATGCGGAGGGGTTGGTGTGAAAGGCACTTAGTCCGTCTGAAGTCCATGATGATCTCCTTGGTCTTCAGGGTGTTAAGCGCCAGGTTATTGTTGGTACACCACACAGCTAAGTGATGAACCTCCTCCCTGTAGGCCGTCTCATCATCGTCTCTGATCAGACCTACCACCGTGGTATCATCTGCGAACTTGATTATGGTGTTGGAGTCATAAACAGGAACGCAATCATGGGTGAACAGGGAGTACGGAAGAAGGCTCAGCACACAGCCCTGTGGCACACCAGTGTTCAGGGTAATGTAGGAAGAGGTGAGGTTACCCAACATAACAGACTGGGGTCTGTTGGTCAGAAAGTCCAGTGTCCAGTTGCTGAGGGTTGGGGTTATACCAAGCTGGCTGACCTTGGAGATCAGCCTAGAGGGTATCGCAGTGTTGAATGCTGAGCTAAAGTCAATGAACAGCATTCTAACGTACGTGTTGTGGTTATCCAGGTGGGTTAGTGCAGAATGAAGTGTAGTGGCAATGGCGTCCTCTGTTGACCTGTTGCAGCGGTATGCGAACTGGTGTGGGTCCAGTGTAGCAGGTAAGCAGGACTTCAAGTGAGAGAGAACCAATTTCTCAAAGCACTTGGCAATGATGTGGGTGAGCGCAACAGGGCGGAAATCATTAAGGGCCTTGGCAGTGGAGTGCTTAGGCACTGGTACAATGGTGGCTGTCTTGAATCTACTAGGGACCATTCCATGGGCCAGGGACAGATTGAAGATGTCCGTGAAGACTCCAGCCAGCTGTACTGCACAGGCTCTAAACACGCGACCAGGTATTCCATCAGGCCTAGCTGCTTGCCGTGTGTTCACTTTGCTTAAAGCAGAGCAGACATCCAAGGTGTTGAATGTTGGGGGTTGTTCATCAGCTGATGTTGCTACTTTGATTATAGGATCCTGATTTTCCCTGTCAAAGCGAGCGTAGAAGTGGTTAAGCTCATCAGGGAAGGTGGCAGAGCTGGATTGAGGCGCACTGCAGGATGGTTTGATGTTTGTGAGTGCTTGTATTCCATGCCACATGCGTCGGGAGTCAGAGGAGTTGAAGTGCTCTTCAATCCTCTGCTTGTAGCAGTGTTTAGCCTGGGAAATTCCTCTTCTCAGGTCAGCCCTGGCAGAACTGTAAGCGACACGGTATCCAGACCTGAAGGCTGTATCTCTTCCCTTGAGTAGGAGACGAACCTCTCTGTTCATCCAGGGCTTCTGATTGGGGAAAGTTTTTATTTTTTATATAGTCACAGTGTCCACACACATGTTGATATGGTCCAGTACAGAGTTGGTATACTTGTCAATGTTAATCTGAGAGTCAGTGGTGGCTTGGGCAGCAAATACACTCCAGTCTGTGCGCTGAAACTGATGCTAGAGGTTGTAATCAGCACATTCTGACCAGGTCTTGACGGTCTTTGTTGTGGGTTTCACACGTTTGATGACTGGAGTGTACTTGGGCATCAAGAACAAAGACAGATGATCGGTTTGTCCTAGTTTTATCATTGTTAATGACTTTTTGATGGAGATTAATCAATAGTTTGGTTAAAACAACCAACCAGGAGAAATGTGTTCATCTAAAACCAGACAGAGCAGAAACTATCAGCTGGTAGATTTATGATTCTTTATTTCCTGTGCTGTATCTGATTAGTGTGTTACTGTGTTATTTATGTTTGTGTCTCTTTAGGAAATCACACAATGCAGTGGATGTACGGCTGTGAGCTGGATGATGATGGAACCACTAGAGGATACGAACAGTACAGATATGATGGAGAAGATTTCCTCATTCTGGATCTGAAAGCTCTGACCTCGACTGCAGCTACAGATAAAGCTAGTATTATGAAAGAGGAGTTTGAGAGAAATGGTTATACTGAGGTCTGTAAGAATTACCTGGAGAAGAAGTGTATCGATTGGTTAAAGAAGTGTGTGTCTTACAGCAGAGAGACTCTGGAGAGGAAAGGTAGAGTGTATGATCTGCTCTGTTACTGTAACTCCCACACACTGCATTCATCACTGAAACCTGCTGCTCAGTTCCTCACTTATTCCTCATCAGGATGTGGAGGAGAAACATCCATCCACTGCTCTCTCACACACCTCTTCCTGTCCATCATCATCTACTAATAATGTTTTTCTCTCTGCAGTTCCTCCTGAGGCATTGATGTTCCAGAAGTTCTTCTCTTCTCCAGAACTGGTGTGTCATGTTACAGGTTTCTTTCCTAAAGGACTAACCATCACCTGGCAGAAGGATGGAGAGGACCGGATTGAGGACGTGGAGCTCAGAGAGACGTTACCCAACCAGGATGGAAGCTTCCAGAAGAGAAGCATTCTGAAAGTCTCACCTGAGGATCTGCAGAAACACGAATACACCTGTGTGATTAAACACAGCAGCCTGAAGGAGGACTTGGTGCTGAAAGCGAGAGAGAGACGAATTCTGAGAGGTAAGAGGAACACTTTCATAAAATCAGCTCCAGATTTATAGATGTGGAAGAGAAATACTGAGAGTGTACTGATTAATGTTGATCCAGGTGGAGGATCAGGTGGAGGATCAGGTGGAGGATCAGGTGGAGGATCAGGTGGATCTAAATATTAGAACTCAGGTTGCCCCCTACTGACTCAGGTTAACCTACCTCTGTGTCGACACTATTAGGTTGGCACATACCGATTGGTATCATTGTTGGCGCAGTGGTTGGTGTTCTTGTTGGCATTGTTGCTGGAATTCTCGTCTGGAGGAAGAAGAAATCTGGTAAGGAAGGAAGAAGCTAAATGTAAAGTTTAAAATCAGAATGTAGAGTTGAAATGAAATGGAGCTGAATGAATCACATCCACTGTACAGTAATATTCTATTTCCATCTGAATCCAAGTGAGATTTTCAGGCTTTTTAAACAGAATGGATTATTTGTTATAATCATGTAATGTTTAGTAACTGTAATGAGTTTGTTTAACAGCCTCTCAGGAGATTTCTCCTTCCAGGGAACAGACTGAGATGAGACCAAGTGAGTAAGAAGTGTTGGGTCCTGTTTACATTTGATCTAATGAGATTTTAACCACATTTATTAACACCTGCATAATAATTATCCCTTCCAGAATTATTAGCACCCTGGTAAAGATGGGTTATAGGGAATGGAGCTTTTGGTGAATTAAATTGATCACACACACAAAAAAGAGAAAAATCAACCTTTAATTTAAACAAAGAAAAACCTCATCCAGAAGTCATTGTTTTTAACAAAACCACATGTTGGGTGGCTCAGGGGGTTCGATCCCAGATCTGGATCGGTGTGGATCTCTTCTGTGTGGAGTTTGCATTTTCTCCCTGTGTCTGTGTGGGTTTGTGCCCTGCCCCCCGTTTTCATTTTTGTTGGCGGTGATTGAAACAATAAACCCGTTGGCTGTTGGCGTTGGACGTTTATCATTGGTTGTTTTTTGTTAATCGCTGCTGCACGAGGCTGGGGGTTTTGTATATAAGCTCCTTGTTTCCCTGTCGCGATAGCATATGTCGTGTTACAGCGAAGTTTGCGGATGCGGGTTTATTGTTTCATGCCATGTCATGCCAAGCTATGTCTAGTGTTATTGCTGTGCTACGCTAACGCTACGCGTTCCACGCCACGCCATGCCAAGTAAGCTGGTGGGATTATTGTTTTGGTTTGCCTTGCTGCCCTGGGACTGTTGTTTGTTGCGGCTGCTCCTTGAACTTTGCTTGCCTGTTTTTGGACTCGAGCCCCGAACCGATAGCCTAGCCGCGGCTAACGGAGGTTTAGTTTGGTTTTGTTTTCTTTCGGCCACCATGCCTTTGCTTTTTGTTTGCTTTTGCTGTGTTGTACCTGAGTTCGGTTGTGTGCTTGTTTTTTTTTGGCTCCCATGCCAGGTTTCGGTTCATGGTTATTATTCTGAGTTAGTGCCTGTTTGTTTATTTGTATTTTTATTTGCTGTTATTTTTACCTGTATTTTTTGTGGACAATAAAATGTTTTATTATTGTCCAACTGGGACCTGCAATCTCGTCTGCCTCTGTCCTCGCACCCGTGACACTGTCTGTATGGGTTCAATCCAGGTGCTCCGAGGTTCCTCCCACAGTCCAAAGTGTGTGTGTGTGTGTGTGTGTGTGTGTGTGTGTGTGTGTTAGGTTAACTGGAGCTTCTAAAGTGCTCTTAGCCTGTGAGTGTGTGTATGAGTGTGTGTGCTGCTGTACTATAAAGGAGCTTGTGGAAAGGGTTAAATGCAGGGGGGCTGATAATTGTGGAACACACTAAGATGAAGCTCTTTGGGGGTTAAAGTTTAGCCGGTTTAACTTGTTTACTGAAGATGCAGGAAGCCTAAGTGTAAACGGGGTCATAATGATGTGTCGTATAAATCTGTTACTTTACTGAATATCCAGCAGGAAAGTCTGATCTTTTTTCTTTGTTCTATTTGTGTCTCTAGGATTGAGAGGAGACAGGAGGAGACGTAACACATGAAGTGTCAGGCTGAAGAGGACGATGAGCTCAAACGAGGAGGGAACAAGTCATTTTTGCAAGTAACAGCCCAGATAGCAACAGTACGTTGGCCCGACATCGGCGAACGTTGCCACCGTCACACGTCGAGGACGTTGGTCTGTGGTCGTTAAGGTACGGAGGTCGGTGTCGAAAAGCCGATTTTTATCCAACGTCGGCTCCACGTTGGTCTGTGACATACATTTTTATTTGGCCAGATTTTCTGTATAGCTTCACCGAAATACACTACATGTTTATTTTTCAAAATTAGACTTAAACAAGCCTGAAGAAGCTTTGGGGCGGCAAAATGATATTTAACTAATCAGTACTCTGTCACAAAAGCTAGCAGTTATAACAGCTGCCAAACCATATTCCACTAAGAAGCCGCTTGCTGTGATTTAGGCTACTCTGGGAAGTCAAATCTAGAGCGTCAGTACATTATTGGCTACAAATGGCACAAAATCAAGCAAACTGCTCTGTCCTATGCAGTGAATGTTGCAGTGGCTTTGTTTAAGGGATTATCACCAGCAGTGTTACAGCTTCTCTAAGCTAATGTGTGCATTGTTGTACACAGTGAGTTTTAATTGTAACCCTATTCAGTGTGATATTAGAATATTATTTCCAAAAAATGTTGGATGTTTAACAAATACAATAAAAACAAGAATGTGTGATTTGTACAAAGAAAGGGTTTTCAGTCACTGTGTACTCTATTCAAGGTCCCACTTCTCTTATTCGAAAGATCTTTCAAAAGTGGTTCCAAAAGTGGGTGTATAATAAACTACATAATGGGTACATAGTAAACATCTGTTTGTTTGTTTAATTGTTGTGTGTTGATTACAGATTGTCCAAGTAGATCACAAGTGTGTCACTGCTTGAGTTCTACTGATTCTGAGGAAGTCATTATACTGAGTAGTACACAACTTTAGCAGGGCCTTAATAACCACTCATAATATCAGACCATTATAGATAAGAACATGTTTAAGCACACCTCATGAAAACTTTATAAAATCATAAGGTTTTCCATAAGCTGTGCTTAAACATGTTCTTATCTACAACCCCATTTCCAATAAAGTTGGGACGCTGTGTAAAACATAAATAAAAACAGAATACAATGATTTGCAAATACTTTTCAACATATATTCAATTGATTTCACTACAAAGACAAGATATTTGATGCTCAAACGGATAAACTTGATTGATTTTTGCAAATATTCACTCATTTTGAATGTGATGCCTGCAACACGTTCCAAAACAGTTGGGACAGGAGCATGTTTACCACTGTGTTACATCACCTTTCCTTTTAACAACACTCAGTAAGCGTTTGGGAACTGAGGACACTTATTGTTGAAGCTTTGTAGGTGGAATTCTTTCCCATTCTTGCTTGATGTACAACTTCAGCTGCTCAACAGTCCGGGGTCTCTGTTGTTGTATTTTGCGCTTTATAATGCGTCACACATTTTCAGTGGGAGACCGGTCTGGACTACAGGCAGGCCAGTCTAGAACCCACACTCTTTTACTATGAAGCCACGCTGCTGTAACACGTGCAGAATGTGGCTTGGCATCGTCTTGCTGAAATAAGCAGGGACGTCCCTGGATGGCAGCATTTGTTGCTCCAAAACCTGTATGTACCTTTTAGCATTTATGGTGCCTTCACAGATGTGCACGTTACCCATGCCATAGGCACTAACACAACCCCATACTATCAGAGATGCTGGCCTTAGCACTGATAACAATCCAGACAGTCCTTTTCCTCTTTGGCCCGGAGGACACAACGTCCATGATTTCCAAAAACAATCTGAAATGTGGACTCGTCAGACCACAGGACACTTTTCCACTTTGCTCAGGCCCAGAGAAGCCGGTGGGGTTTCTGAATTTTGTTGATATATGGCTTTCTCTTTGCATGCTAGAGGTTTAACCTGGACTTATAGATGCAGCAGCGACCTGTGTTCACTAAAAATGGTTTTCTGAAGTGTCCCAACTGTTTTGTAACGTGTTGCAGGCATCAAATTCAAAATAAGTGAATATTTGCAAAAAACAATAAAGTTTATCTATTTGAACATTAAATATCTTGTCTTTCGAAATACTGATTCTTAATGTGACTTTATGGAAGTCAGAACCACAGTCTTTCCAGCTTATCACCATTTACTGCCCTCTAGGTCCTTATTCAGAATCCAGCTGTGTTTATTAAAAACCTACCAGACTTGACATTTAATACACCTACAGAGATCAATCATCTTGAGTGTGTAAATGACCAATTAGAATGTGTGCTACACTCAACCCTGGACACGACTGCTCCTGCAAGGGTCAAACGTATTAGGGGAAAAAAGGCTAGCGCCATGGTATAATGACCACACCCGTAACTTAAAGCAAAGAACACGGCATCTAGAGCGCAAGTGGAGACATAGTAAATTGGAGGTGTTTGCTTGGAAGGACAGCATGGCAGAGTATAAGCATGCCCTCACTAAAGCTAAAGCTGCATACTTCTCTTCAATCATAGAGAAAAATAAGAATAATCCAAGATTTCCCTTTAATACAGTCTCCAAATTAACAAAAAACCCCACAGAAAGTGATTCTCCCATTCTGTGTAATTTTAACAGTAATGATTTCATGACTTTCTTTAATGATAAGATAAAAAACATTAGGCATCAAACTCAATGCTTATCACATCACCAAACTGTTCAGATGCAGCACTAGTGAAGACATCTGTTTAATGAGCTGTAAATCAAGATTAGAATCTTTTACCCCAATTACTAATACTGAACTATCCGCACTGATCAGCTCGTCTAAGTCATCAACATGTTTGTTAGATCCAATTCCTACACGTCTACTCAAACAAGTATTACCTAGTGTTATAGAGCCAGTGTTAGTTATTTTAAATTCATCCCTTACCTTAGGTTATGTGCCCAAATCCTTTAAAGTTCTGCCTGCTGTTATCAAACCACTGGTTAAAAAAGCCAATCTTGACCCTTGTGTGATATCTAATTATAGACCAATTTCAAATCTACCGTTTCTGTCCAAAATCTTAGAAAAAGCTGTCTATCAGCAGCTCTGTAGTCACCTCCAAAGGAATGAAATGTATGAAACATTTCAGTCTGGCTTCAGGCCCCATCATAGTACTGAAACAGCATTAATTAGGGTACTAAATGACTTGTTAATGTCCTCAGATAAGGGATGTGTTTCTTTTCTTGTTCTGTTAGATTGAAGTGCAGCATTTGACACTATAGATCATGATGTTTTACTAAACAGACTAGAAAATACTGTAGGTATTAAGGGATCAGCACTTTCTTGGTTTAAATCCTACTTAACTGACCGGTACCAGTTTGTTCATATAAATAATCTAAGTTCTAAGCTCTTCTCAGTTCCATCATGCAGTAGATCAGATACAGTACCCAGTTCTTACAGTAACTGTCTGTCCATCATCTGTCTTTCAGGATTCAGACCTGTTCCACAGAGCCATACAGAGTGTAAGTGAGATTTTCAGGCTTCTTAAACTGAATAAATTGTTTATTTAATCATTTAATGTTTAGTAACTTTAATGGCTTCCTGCAGCCTCTCGGAAGAATTCTCATCACTCCAATGGACAGGTGGAGATGAGACTAAGCGAGTAAGAAGTGTTGGATCCTGTTTACATTTGATCTTTTCATGCATTTTCTATCTGGATTGTATCCAGATAAGATATTAACCACAGTTATTAACACTTACATAATAATTATCCCCTCCTTAATTATTAGCCTCCTGGTAAAGACGAGTAAAAGAGTTCTAGGGAATGGAGCTTTTGGTGAATTTGCTTAATCACACTTATAAAATGAGAAAAATCCAACCTTTAAACTAAGAAAAATTCTCATCAAGAAGAATTACAAAACCACATATTAGGTGGCTCAGTGGGTACGATCCCAGACGGAGGGCTCTGGGTCCTTTCTGTGTGTGGTTTGTATGTTCTCCCTGTGTCCATGTGGTTTTACTCCTGGTGCTCCGGGGTCCTCCCACAGTCCAAAGATGTGTGTTAGGTAAATTGGTGTCTCTAAAAGTGCCCTTAGTGTGTGTATGTGTGTGAGTGTGTGCTGCTGCTTTATCATAAAGGAGTTTGTACAAAGGATTAAATGCAGGGAAGGCCGATAATTGTGGAATATGTTGTTTGGTTAAAAAGAATCATTTCTTGATTAGGGTTTTTATTAGACTAAATTTAAAGGTTGGATCAGCTCATTAACACTGAATCTAACGACTGAATAAGTCTGATCTTTTTTCTTTGTTCTTTTTTCTCTAGGATTTAGAGTAGAAACAAGGAAGCCTAAAACATGAAGTATCAGGCTTTAGAGGATGACCATCTCAAACACTAAAGCTGCTTTATTCTAGCCTGACAGAAGACTGATGGAGCTGCTCTGGTACTGATGTTTCATTTTTGTTAGTTGTTTTATCATCACTGGATCATGTGATGTTACTCTGACCTAAGAATGTCCCGATGGTGGAGGCAGAACCTTCCCAAAGAGCCACTGAATTCAGGGTCCAGGATCACTGGAACTAAAACTGCTGCTTTTAATGCTGTATATTCTCTGCACTATTTTTGTACTTTTTATAGATTTATTTTATTTACGTATGTTGCAGTTTGTGTAGTGTAACCACATTAAACGTCATTCCACGTCTTAGTATTCCCTGGACATGATATGATGCAGTAATTCAGAATTTAGTGTAAGCTCAGAAGAAACATAAGAACATGATCTGTTCTTTAGCACCTAATGATGATGAGAACCACGCCTCACATGACTGCAATTCTCTGTTCATTAGTGTAAGAACTTATTAAACATGTTGCACTGAAATGTGATCTCTGAGCTACAGAATGATTTGTTTCAGGGTTTACAGCGTTTCTGAGTAACTGCTAGCATTAATGCCTCATGTTTAGTTACCCGGTGTTAAATGTAAATACCTGCTGCTTCTGAGATATTTTGTTGTTCAGACAGTAAGTCATTCCGTTTATTTGTTTGTTTATTGTTGTTTGATTTTGTGTATCCTGTATGTAACACATCCATCAATAAACTATACTGCAGGCCACAGTTAAGCAGTCTGTGCTTTTTACTGAGAAAGAGTGTAAGTGAAGGTCCAGCTGATAAAAATGTTTAGGAGCCCCGGTCCTAATTCTGGATCTGTGATGATGCAGTGAAAGCTGTGCCAGGAGAACATTATATCCTTTATTATTATAATTATTTGATATTGATGATTATGATGATGATGATGATGTTAACAGGTTGAACGCTAGGTGGCGTTTGTGAGCCGTTATCTGGAAAATTGAAGAGACACTAAAAATCTAAGCATGGTTGAAGCTCGGAGTTTGTTTGGATTTATTTAGTTGCTTTCATCATCGATGGACCTTTCAGTGACAGACACACAAGGTTACTTCGATACATGGTTTATATTGATTGAACCACTTTAGTGTAATCAGTAAACCCAGTGCATGTCTTAGGACTGTGGAAGGAAACTGGAGCACCCGGAGTAAACCCACATGGACACGGGGAGGACCCAGGCCGCTTCACCTGGGATCGAACCCAGGACCTTCTTGCTGTGAGGTGCAGTGCTATCCAACTTTTACTTTCTGTAGGTGATATAATTGATCACACCACATAGTCATGTTGCTCCATCTGAGCACTTCAGTTACTTCAAATGCTGAACAAATAGTGAATAGGTGGATGGTACAGTGACACAGTGCCCTTACCAAACAAAAAAGTATACTTAAAATTTATTTTCATTAAATATACTTAAACAAAGTACAAGTACATTTCCAAATTATTCTTTCTGTAGCAAGTATGCTAATACCAATGTACTAGATGTATACTTTGAAGTGTACTATTTCCATACTTGTTGGGAATAAATTGGCCCACTTTTAGTATATGACAAGTACTTTAAAGTATACTTTAGGTGTAAGAGTAGTAAACTGTGAGTGCGCAACTACCTTACATTAGTTATATTTCGTACTGCAAGTATTCTGCCTTTACTAATAAGTATTTTTATGAAATGCCAATTAATCTTATTAGACATTATTTAAACTGTACAACCCTGCACGGCTCTGAGATCAAGTTCCTGCTGTATAGCAGATGACCTGGTCCTGCTGTCCCCCACTGCACAGGCTCTACAGCAGAACCTGGACCTACTGCAGCAGTACTGTCAGACCTGGGTCCTAACAGTCAACCTGAAAAAGACCAAAACAATCATATTCCCTAAAAGAGACAGATATCAGGGAGACACACCTTTCACCTTAGGACCACACACAACTGCAAAGAGTATAACTATTTAGGATTAAAAATTAATTCCAAAGGAAACTTCAGCTCTGCTGTAAATGAACTGACAGAGAAAGCATGCAGGGCATTCTACTCAATAAAACGGCAGATCCCCCGTACAAATACCAGTTTCAATTTGGCTTAAATTATATGAATCTGTAATAGAACCCATTATTCTGTACGGGAGTGAGGTGTGGGGACCTCTCGCCAACCAAAACTTTAATAAATGGGATAAACACCCAGCCGAAATTACTCACACTCAATTCTGCAAAATAATTGTAGAAGTTCACAAAATATAATTGTAGAAGTTCTGCATGTAGAGCAGAATTGGGCAGATTTCCTCTACTACTGATAATCCAAAAAAGATCCACCAAATACTGGGTACATGTAAAAAGCAGCGACCCAGAGTCTTACCATTTTAAAGCCCTGCAATACCAAGAGCTGAGCAAAGTGACAAGTCCCCTCATAGAGCTGGTCCTGAACCTCAACCCACAACCCCACATTAACCTTAAGCTAACCCACACTAACACCACACCACTTCAGGACCAGCCAAAGCCCACATCAATCAGAGTAAACCAAATTATAACACAACAAAAACAAAACTACATCCCTCACTGGAAGAAAGAAACTGCAGCACAGAGTAAGATGCAGTGCTATCTGTAGCAGAGTACCTGAGCACAGTGACTGATCAGAGACACAGAACCATGCTGATGAGCTACAGACTCAGTGCTCACAAACTGACCATTGAGACAGGCAGAAGTCCTGGCTTCCCCCGGAGCAGAGAGTGTGCACACACTGCAGCAGTAACAGGGTGGAAACAGAGCTGCACTTCCTAACAGAGTGCACCAAACACAGCTCTGTACGGGAGAAATACTTTCAGAAATTCCAAAAAAATCACCCCCAGTTCTGCTCCCTAACCAGCTCTGAGAAACTCAACTTCCTGCTAGGAGAGCAGAGGGAGAGCTGCAGCCTCGCTGCACAGTACATATCAGCCTGCCATGGTCTGTTTGTTTCTCTTCTTATTTATTATATGTTAAAAAAACAATGTCTTTTCATTGCTTTGGACATATTGTACCCATGGTGAGAGTCATGCCAATGAAGCTCATTGAATTTAATTAAGAGAGATAGAGAGAGAGAGAGAGAGAGAGAGAGAGCATATCTATAGCTCATGATGGTTTCAGTTAGGGCTGGGCGATATATCAATTTTGTAAGATATATTGATATATTTTCGTACGAGATGTGTGATGAGACAATATGGTTTATAT